>JAECUM010094465.1:0-19204 GCA_016617855.1 Megalonaias nervosa | reverse complement strand
CAGAGATTCATCAACTAGGAATTCTCCCTCTGTCTGCCAATTACCTAGCAGAGATTCATCAACTAGGAATTCTCCCTCTGTCTGCCAATTACCTAGCAGAGATTCATCAACTAGGAATTCTCCCTCTGTCTGCTAATTACCTAGCAGAGATTCATCAACTAGGAATTCTCCCTCTGTCTGCCAATTACCTAGCAGAGATTCATCAACTGTGATTTCCCTCTCTCTGTGCCAACCTGGTTGAGATTCATCAACTGAGAATTCCCACTCTCTGTGCCAACCCAAAATAGATTTGCTAGTCTCGCCATCAACAGACATGAAAATTATAAAAATGAATCTCCCTGAATAATCTATACCTACCAAATGTGAGTTCTCAGGTCTCGGCGTGGCCTTCCAGAGAAGGATCTGACCTGGGATATTGAGATCCGACAAAGAGAGGTGGTGGGAGGGAATGTTATCCTCAATGTCATCACTCTTAGATTTAGTTTCCCCATTCTCCTGTGTGCATAAATGGAAAAAAAAAAAGTAATCAATTCTGATCTAATTATGAAGATTTATACTATAAGCACAGTGTTAAAATCAAATATCAATCAATACTGACCTCATTATAAAATTTTAAACTGCATACAGTGTGAAGGTCAGATATCAAACAATAAAAATCTCAGCAACAAATCCTATACTGTATGGACAGCATATACATCAAATATTAATATTGATCACATTATAGAAGTCTTCACTGTATAGTGTAAAGATCAAATATCAATCAATACTGATCTCTGAAAAATCAACACTGTATATACAATGTGAAGATTAAATATCAATTAATACTGATCACATTATAAAAAAACTTTACTGTATACAGTGTGGAGATCAAGTATTAATCAATAGTGGTTTCATAAAAATCCAGACCTGCTAACCTAATAAGACCTCAACATGGCAGTCGATTTTGTTCATTAAGTTGGACCAGTTTTCAGTAAGGTGTAATGAATTATCATGTACTGCTATTGTCGAGCTGGAAAACATGCAATTAAAAGTCTGAAGTGTGATTCACCAATGATGTAGCATCAGCAAACATTGTTTTCAACTAAAAAGTTTGTATAGTTTACTTCAACCTTAATTACCTACAGTACAGTTTCACAAACTGCAACTGCAAACCTCAGAGAGCATAATGTCTTCTTAACTTCTATCTACTTGACGTAATCCTTATAAAACAAAAATTCATGTGGCCCGACAGCAATCATCATTCCTGCCATGTGACATATACTCAAAACAATATATGATGTCCACTAAATGTAATTGTTGCCATTCCCAAGAATCTGAATATTCCCTTTAAATCTTCTGTACTATTAAAACTTTTTAAGAGGTTTATTGTCTGTATCACTGAGAGGAGATCAAATATCAATCAATCAATACTGACCTCATAATGCAAATCTATACTATATACAGATTGAAAATCAAATACCAATCAATGCTGATTTCAATATAAAATCTGTACTGTACACAGAGTGTGAAGATAAATTATCAATCTATACTGATCTCATTATAAAACTCTTTACTGCATACAACATGAAGATCATATGCCAACCAATACTGATCTCATTATAAAATATTATCTATATTATCTATACTGGCAAACAAAGACTGTGATTCTAGTCGGCTAACTGTCCCTGTTTCTCACTGATGAACCTAACACTTTCTACCCCATGGTAAGAAAATAAAAAATTTTAAAAATTAAAGATTAAAATAAAATCATTAAATATATAAATAATGTTTAATTAAAAAAAATGACCTGCCTACCATAATTTTAAGACCGGTGCAACTGGAAACATTTTTTGTTTGACCTACTGCAAGCAGTGTGAAGGTCAAATATTAATCCATACTGATCTCATTATAAAAATATTATCTATACTGCATACAGTGTGAAGCTCAAACACCAATCAATACCGATTTCATTATAAAATCCTTGAATCTATACACAGTCTCAAGATCAAACACCAATCAATACCGATTTCATTATAAAACCCTTGACTCTATACACAGTCTCAAGATCAAATACCAATCAATACCGATTTCATTATAAAACCCTTGACTCTATACACAGTCTCAAGATCAAACACCAATCAATACTTATTTCATTATAAAACCCTTGACTCTATACACAGTCTCAAAATCAAATACCAATCAATACTGATTTCATTATAAAACCCTTGACTCTATACACAGTCTCAAGATCAAATACCAATCAATACTGATTTCATTATAAAATCCTTGACTCTATACACAGTCTCAAGATCAAATACCAATCAATACTTATTTCATTATAAAACCCTTGACTCTATACACAGTCTCAAGATCAAATACCAATCAATACTGATTTCATTATAAAATCCTTGACTCTATACACAGTCTCAAGATCAAATACCAATCAATACTGATTTCATTATAAAATCCTTGACTCTATACACAGTCTCAAGATCAAATACCAATCAATAGTGATTTCATTATAAAACCCTTGACTCTATACAGTCTCAAGATCAAATACCAATCAATACTGATTTCATTATAAAATCCTTGACTCTATACAAAGTCTCAAGATCAAACACCAATCAATACTGATTTCATTATAAAATCCTTGACTCTATACAAAGTCTCAAGATCAAACACCAATCAATACCGATTTCATTATAAAATCCTTGAATCTATACACAGTATCAAGATCAAACACCAATCAATACCGATTTCATTATAAAACCCTTGACTCTATACAAAGTCTCAAGATCAAATACCAATCAATACCTATTTCATTATAAAATCCTTGACTCTATACAAAGTCTCAAGATCAAATACCAATCAATACTGATTTCATTATAAAATCCTTGACTCTTATACACAGTCTAAAGATCAAACATCAATCAATACTGATTTCATTATAAAATCCTTGACTCTACACACAGTCTCAAGATCAAACACCAATCAATATTTATTTCATTATAAAATCCTTGACTCTACACACAGTCTCAAGATCAAACACCAATCAATACTGATTTCATTATAAAACCCTTGACTCTATACACAGTCTCAAGATCAAATACCAATCAATACTGATTTCATTATAAAACCCTTGACTCTATACACAGTCTCAAGATCAAACACCAATCAATACTGATTTCATTATAAAACCCTTGACTCTATACACAGTCTCAAGATCAAACACCAATCAATACTATTTCATTATAAAACCCTTGACTCTATACACAGTCTCAAGATCAAATACCAATCAATACTGATTTCATTATAAAACCCTTGACTCTATACACAGTCTCAAGATCAAATACCAATCAATACTGATTTCATTATAAAACCCTTGACTCTATACACAGTCTCAAGATCAAACACCAATCAATACTGATTTCATTATAAAATCCTTGACTCTATACAAAGTCTCAAGATCAAACACCAATCAATACTTATTTCATTATAAAATCCTTGACTCTATACACAGTCTCAAGATCAAACACCAATCAATACCGATTTCATTATAAAACCCTTGACTCTATACACAGTCTCAAGATCAAATACCAATCAATACTGATTTCATTATAAAACCCTTGACTCTATACACAGTCTCAAAATCAAATACCAATCAATACTTATTTCATTATAAAACCCTTGACTCTATACACAGTCTCAAAATCAAATACCAATCAATACTGATTTCATTATAAAACCCTTGACTCTATACACAGTCTCAAGATCAAATACCAATCAATACTTATTTCATTATAAAACCCTTGACTCTATACACAGTCTCAAGATCAAATACCAATCCATACTATTTCATTATAAAATCCTTGACTCTATACACAGTCTCAAGATCAAATACCAATCAATAATTTCATTATAAAACCCTTGACTCTATACACAGTCTCAAGATCAAATAATAATTTCCCTTGACTCTATACACAGTCTCAAGATCAAATACCAATCAATACTGATTTCATTATAAAACCCTTGACTCTATACACAGTCTCAAGATCAAATACCAATCAATACTGATTTCATTATAAAATCTTTGACTCTATACAGTCTGTAGATCAAACACAAATCAATACTTATCGAGCTATAAAATCACTGATAGCATACAGTCTGAAGATTAAATACCAATCAATACTGATCACTTAATAAAACCCTTGATTCTATACACAGTCTGAAGATCAAATACCAATCAATACTGATTTCATTATAAAACCCTTGACTCTATACACAGTCTGAAGATCAAACACCAATCAATACTGATTTCATTATAAAACCCTTGACTCTATACACAGTCTGAAGATCAAATACCAATCAATACTGATCACATTATAAAACCCTTGATTCTATACACAGTCTGAAGATCAAATACCAAGCAATATTGATCACTTAATAAAACCCTTGATTCTATACACAGTCTGAAGATCAAATACCAAGCAATACTGATCACTTAATAAAACCCTTGATTCTATACACAGTCTGAAGATCAAATACCAATCAATACTGATCTCATTCTAAAATCCTTGACACTATATAGTCTGAAGATTAAATACCAATCAATACTGATCTCAATATTAAATCCATGTATTTATACAGTGTGAAATTAAATACCAATCAATACTTATCACGCTATAACAACATTGATAGTATACACGGTCTGAAGATCAAATACCAATCAATACTGATCACATTATAAAACCCTTGACTCTATACACAGTCTGAATATCAAATACCAATCAATACTGATCTCATAAAATCCTTGACTCTGCACAGAGTCTGAAGATCAAATGCCAATCCATCCAGCCTTCAAAAAAGAGCAGAAATGACATTTTTAATGCAGATTCAGACTGATCTGCCAGGGTGTTTAGCAACCCACCTACATATGAAAAGTTATATCATTTTAAATCAACTGGCCTAAGTGCCATGCCTTAGGACCACTATGGTCACTGAACTGTCTTGGTCTTAGCAAGATTCGAACCAAAGAGCCACTGTGGCTCTAGGACAGACAAATAGCCCCAAATGATGAAATATGGAATATATTTTACAGAATATAACCATGACACAATAATCGATACAAAAATGTTTACCACTGAGTGTTTGGATGAAGCTTCTACAGGAATGTTCTGCAGATGTTCCTCATATGCATCGGAGTCCACTCCAAACAAATCCAATATCCAGCTACCGTACAATGCCTTCACCTTCCTTTTACTGAAAAGATTCAAATATGAGGTTTTAATTTTAATTACCATTAGTTCTGTCATTTTTGTGGTTTGGGAAATAATGACATTTTCACTGAACTTTCAATTCATACAGTGGGAAATGGGTCAATTTGTTGTTCCACAAAGAATCGCTACCTTGTCTTTAAGTCTGTTTGGAGCAACCATGAAAACAACAAAAATTTACACCACACCAAAAACAGCAAATTCACAGTATACACTCCAGGGAGTACATAAGTTTAAATAAAAACACAAAAAAACCCATTAAATTTTCTCTACACCTGAACAATTTATGGAAATCAATAAATATAGCTAATGTTTTGAAATAAGGTCCCTCAGTTGACTACATACCCTGACATATTATGAAACAATATACTGATCTAGAAACTGCAAAGGTACAAAGCAAGTGCATTGGTACTTTCACTGTTGCAAACTGTACACAGACTTACCAACCCTAAAAAAGACCTACTCAGTAAGCCAGTTGATTTTTTCCAAAAGCATGATTCAAGACTGCTGCAGCCATAGTGAACATCTTGCTCAACTCAAATATTTGTTGTTGTTGTTGTTGTAGGATTTAACGCCATTTTTCGGCACATGATAGGCTATACATGGCGGCCAGTATAAATGGTGGAGGAAGAACCCAGGAAAACCCCGGAAAGAACCACCGACCCACGAGAAACTACTGAGCCGAATCTGAGATTCGAACCCCTTAAATGTTTGTAAAGTTTACTTGAACCTTAATTACCTCTGGCACAGTTTCAAAAACTGTAATTCCAAACCCTACTGATCTTAATGGCTTCTTGATATCTCCTGAATCCATTTTTTAAAAATTTCCCGAGTACCATGCTGATAACAATCATAATTCCCACCACGTGACATACTCAGATTAACAAATGATGTTCACTAAAGATAACTGCTGCCCCTCCTGACTTTTTCCCCCAAGAATCTGAATATTCCCTTTATTCTTCTGTACTATCAAAACTTTTTCAGATGTTTATTGTCACTTTTCATCGTGACATTCACTTGTTTGACACCAATTTTCAATAAAATATAAGTAACATCTTGATCATGGAGACATTTTGCATCACAAAATATGCACAGTTTGAAGCATCTGAGGTACCCTGGTTTTCTAACCAATTCCACACAATCTAATATGAAACCCAGATCTGAATCAAACTGACATTCCAGTGCCTGGATTCTGCTGCAACCATATTTCTTTAATTTTTGCTTTTATTCTTTAAGCCTATATTTTAAGGGTCATTTTCCTAAGACTTGTGGCAAACATCATAAGGGTTGGCAGGTCTGTGTGGCATAAATGTCAGAGCAAATAAAATTATCTCCTTTTTATTGTTATTTTCCCACTACTAGTTCATTAATTGCAATCTAGGATTCTTCTTTGTTCATTTGAAATATTCTGTGTCCCCTGAACTAAAGTGTTACAGATGGACAAAAATGCGGACACTATGTCCCCAGCTTATTGTGTAAGTAACAGTAAATTAACAATTTCATTTCAGCCATATTAGATATGTGGCATTTATACAGGTGAACTATATGTGAGAAAGACGTCTATGTATATGAAGAAAAAAGCTGCATACAACTTCAAAGCATTTAATATCTTCATTTAAAAGTAGCATTAATTATTAAAATGTTCTTCTTGTCTTAAGAAAAGACTTATTTCAAGTTAACATAAATAGTTATTCTTTAGCAAGCAATGCAAGTGTGGTACTGTTGACATGTGCTGCAAAACCATTCAAAAGCGTCATTTTAGTCTTGGAACATACATTGCTTGGCATTTAAAAAAACTCTCTTTCCACTGAATCCATTTTCCCACAGCTGCTGAATATTCTCCTTATTTGTTACTATGTTGTCTATTTGAGTCTTTCCAATGTAAAATTTTTTGGCAAGAACTCTTGAACTCTCCCCGGTGTCGTCAAGTCAAATAACTTTTAAATCTTCTTCTAAAGTATTACTTCTTCATTTACATGACAAGTTCAAGTTTTATAAGGATTTACTCCTATGTTGCTAACTGTGCAATTTATTTATACTGATGAAAACGTTTGCAGAGTAGACAAAATGCCTTGTTTATAAAGTGACGCATGTACTGTCATGTGAATTTTTCGTCTTTTTCTGGTACCATTTCGTTCAAGGTTAATATCTGCTTGTGTGTTATGCTATTTAGCTTATGCTAACCATGTTAAGATCTTGACAATTACATCAGTCGTAATCATCAAAATATTGTTGACTCCATTTTCTGTAAATGTCGGCATTAATGATATAATATTAATCTTAGTGGTGCATGTACTTTAGCCAACACTTCTTTCAATAACAAAAAGTTGACATCGGGCAACAGACATCAATAAAGTCAATCGGATTACTTACTGTATTGTTTCTGAACACATATTAAAAAATGTGGCTGCTTGTGAGAGGTAAATTGTACATTTATGCACTAACCTGCTGGCCGTTGGTTGTGTTAGAGAGGTGACCATTCTTGAAAGGTAATTTTGAACACAAACTCATCAGTGCCAAGGGATTCTGGCCATAAAAAGTGAGTGGTTGCTGGTCATGGTTGGGCTGTTGTGAGGTGTAAATTTTACATTTTTGCACTAATATACTGGTCGCTGGTTGCATTAGAGAGGTGACCATTCCTGAGGGGTACTGTTGAACACAAACTCATCAGTGCCAAGAGATTCTGGCCACAAAAAACAAGTGGCCGCTGGTCGGGGGTGGGGCTGTTCATGATGGGGAGCACTGTATTTACTTACCTTGGATCATATATAAAACCTTCTATTTTATGCAAGTCTTTTCCAAACCAGCCTCCCTGCTTGAAGTTCAACACTGCTTTATGTTTTGTCTTGTGGTTGACTATTTCCATAACACCATACTGTCCAAGGAAAAAATGGTATTATACTGAATGAAGATACATGTATAAATAAAGTACAGTGGAACAGCAAATACAGTCCATCGTTACAGCCACATATCTATAGTTAAACAAATTTGAGGAAGCTCATAAAGTATGCATGCGATGATGTGGCAGATCCTATATCATCTGAGCCTTCCTCCAACCACAATCAGTTTGCTGATGAAAGTTCAAAATCCAAGGTGCATAACTTTATTTCAGAATACACTCATCTGTTATTTACTGTGATGATGAAACTCACTTTCTTATTTTATTTGACAACATTTCTTTCAAACTTGCAGCTTCACCTCCTTCACAATCATATATATGGTTCAATATAGTGCAGTTAAACATTCTCAAGCAATTTGGTGAGTTGAGTCAAAGAGTTTAAACACAACGACCAGGGCCTGCATGCCGAGCCCATGAAAAATTTTTGTAGAATGATCTGGCCAAGCTTTAGAATCTTTTATCCAA
The DNA here is from genome assembly GCA_016617855.1 of Megalonaias nervosa. Lineage (NCBI taxonomy): Eukaryota > Metazoa > Mollusca > Bivalvia > Unionida > Unionidae > Megalonaias > Megalonaias nervosa. The sequence continues at coordinate 10,588 of JAECUM010094465.1, read as the reverse complement.
GAATCTATTAAGGGGTTTAGGAAATATACACAACTGAAAAACTTTAACCAAAACCCTCAACAAACTTTGGAGGTTGCTGCTGCTGCCATTATACGAAAAGTGACCATGTCCTGCTACCAGTTAATTTAAGCCCAATAAAATTATGTGGAACTTGAGTTTTCAGCAACTTTGCAGAAAAAATCTTTCCAGTAAAGTCATTATTTTGAACTGTAACCTGTACTTTTGTGATTATTTCCATAGAAACTGCAGTGAAATTAAAGCAGTTAACTGCTCTGTAATGCTGGAGTCATCATAGGCATTAGTTTTCAAAAAGTCCTAACTCCCATATACAGTTTCGCAAAGTATGCACTACTTGTCTTATAACTTACAGCAATAAATTCAGGTATAACTTATAACTTACAAGCAGGAAATCTGTGTATAACCTATATATAACTTAAGTTCTTCTATAACGTTTTATTTTCCTATTGGATATAAAGTTGTGTGGTCAAGGCCATTAAAATAGGCTAGGTCAGGTTACCAGATTCACACATATTTTTTGTTTTGACATTATGTACAAATATACAGACATATCTACAGCAATGGACTGTATCCAGCATTGTTAAGAATGAAATTATGTAGCACACTTAAGGAGTAATTTTTCCATTATCTATAATACAAAAATTTAAATGAATGTCGTAGTTACACAAAGATCTCAAGATACAGTTCTTGCTATCAGATATTCCTGTCATCATTGAAAACATAATACTTTCTCCTCACTTCTTCCAAAATGAATACATTATAGTTTACCAACATGTTAGAGTCACTGTTCCATCCTGGAATGATTAATAGAAACTGAAGACTATTATTATAACCAAATAACTAGTTTTTTTTTTTGTACAATTGCTCAAGTCTGTCGATAGGAGTGCAATACACTGTGTTGCAATAAGAACTGAATAATTTAATTTTCATATTCAAGGAACAATTTCTCAATTTACATGGAAGCATGTTTATTTGAGTACAAGAACATTTACTTACATGTTCTACCCAGAGTTTTCCGACAATCACATTATGTACACAACAATTCACATTCTGCCAACTATATGATTCGCCATGCCTGTAAATAAATTATACAGCAACATGAAACTGATATTCGCCATGATGTTCAATGTGACAAGATGTGTCAGACTTTCACATTTATGGGGAGAAAAACATCTTAAAATGGTTCATTCAAAATTCATATAAAATTGCTATGAAATTATTCACAAAAGTGCTGCGTAAATCAGAATCTCACATGTCACCTGTTTATGCTATGCGAAAATTGCTATGAGATCACTGACAAGAGTTCTGTGTCAAGCAAAATCTCACATGCCACCTCTGCTATGCTGTACCAACAACAGCTATGCGATCATTAATTCTGTGTAAAGCAGTATCTCACATGCTACCTTTGCTATACCGACAAGGGTTCTGTGTAAAGCAGTATCTGACATTATACCTTTTCTATGCTGAACCAACGACAGCCATGAAATTACTGACAAGGTTTTTGTATAATGCAGTATCTCACATGCCAACTTTTCTATGCTGTAATTCAATTCTATGAGATAACCAACAAGGGTTCTGTGTAATGCAATGTCTCACATGCCACCTTTGTTAAGCTGTACTACAACAGCTATGAGATCACTGACAAGTCTATGGTTCTTGGGTGAATCAAGTGTTGACAATTGGTTAGTTAATTTTCAATTTCTATTTTGTGATACAATCATTTAGGCACACTTTTATAAAAAGATTTACAATGGGACAATACACAATCAATTAGGTACACTTTTATGAAAAGAATTACAATGGGACAATACAAGCCGTTTCATTGATCAAGGCATACCTGTTTTCAAATTACAATGGCATATTGTATGCTTTCAACTGATCCAGACATACCGGTGTTTAATATGCAATGGGATATTATATGCTTTCCAATGATCTAAACATGCCTGTTTCAAATCACATTTGGATATTATAAGGTTGCCATTCATCTATACAAATCTGTGTTCAACCTGTGATTTATCAATATAAAATTTTATCTGACTGAAGAAATACGAATCTGACAGATGTGATAGTAATGGCGTGATTCAAGTCAACATGTAAGAATGATTCTGTCAAACTTGAAATGGATGACATCTCTGTAATGGCAGCAAGGCTGTATTGCAAACTATGAACTAGAGATCACAGTGACAACGTGAGGTAGTTTTCACATGAAATACAAATCACAGTACCACAGTGAACCAGTTTTCATATGAGATAAAGATTTCAGTGACTAGGTGAGCTAGTTTACACATGAAATACTGATCACAGTGACAAGGTGAGCTACTTTTCAAATGAAATACAGAGTATAGCACCACAATGAGCTAGTTTTCACATGAAATAGAGATTGCTGTGCCACAATGAGCAAGTTTTCACATGAAATACACATCAGTGAAAAAGTGAGCTAGTCTTCATATGAAATACAGATCACAGCAACAATGTGACCTAGTTTTCACATGAAATACAGATCACAGTGACAAGGTAAGCTAGTTTTCACATGAAATACAGATCACAGTGACAAAGTGAGCTAGTTTTCACATGAAACACAGATCAGTGGCAAAGTAAGCTAGTTTTCACATGAAATACAAATCAGTGACAATGTAAGCTAGTTTTCACATGAAATACAGATCACAGTGACAAAGTGAGCTAGTTTTCACATGAAATACATATCACTGTGACGATAAGTGCAAGTTTTCACATGAAAAACAGATCACAGTGACAAAGTGAGCTAGTCTTCACCTGAAATACAGATCACAGTAACAAAGTGAGCTAGTTTTCACATGAAATACAGATCAGAGTGACAATGTAAGCTAGTTTTCTCATGAATTACAGATCACAGTGACAAAGTGAGCTAGTTTTCACATGAAATACAGATCAGTGACAAAGTGAGCTAGTTTTCACATGAAATACAGATCACAGTGACAAAGTGAGCTAGTTTTCACATGAAATACAGATCACAGTGACAAAGTGAGCTAGTTTTCACATGCATGAAATGCACACCAGTGACAATGTAGGCTAGTTTTCACATGAAATACAGATCAGAGTGACAAATTGATCTAGTTTTCACATGAAATACAGATCACAGTGACAAAGTGACCTAGTTTTCACATGAAATAGAGATCAGTGACAAAGTGAGCTAGTTTTCACATGAAATACATATCAGAGTGACAAAGTGAGCTAGTTTTCACATGAAATATAGATCAGATTGACAAAGTGAGCTAGTTTTCAAATGAAATACACATCAGTGACAATGTAAGCTAGTTTTCACATGAAATACAGATCACAGTGACAAAGTGAGCTAGTTTTCACATGTAATACAGATCACAGTGACAAAGTGAGCTAGTTTTAACATGAAATACAGATCACAGTGACAAAGTGAGCTAGTTTTCACACGCACGAAATACACATCAGTGACAATGTAAGCTAGTTTTCACATGAAATATATATCAGGGTGACAAAGTGAGCTAGTTTTCACATGAAATACATGTCAGTGACAATGAAAGCTAGTTTTCACATGAAATACATATCAGAGTGATGAAGTGAGCTGGTTTTCACATGAAATATAGATCACAGTGACAAAGTGAGCTAGTTTTCACATGCATGAAATGCACATCAGTGACAATGTAAGCTAGTTTTCACATGAAATACATATCAGAGTGACAAAGTGAGCTAGTTTTCACATGAAATACAGATCACAGTGACAAACTGAGCTAGTTTTCAAATGAAATACATGTTAGTGACAATAAAAGCTAGTTTTCACATGAAATACATATCTGAGTGACAATGTATGCTAGTTTTCACATGAAATACAGATCATAGTGACAAAGTGAGCTAGTTTTCACATGAAATACAGATTACTATGACAATGAAAGCAAGTTTTCATTGATGGTTGTAATACTACTCAAGAAACATATGCAAATCAAGTAGTGTTTCTCCACAAGCTACAGCATCTAACATTAGGCCCTAACTGTAAACCCTTACCTTGTGTTCAGACTGAATAGATGGAAGGACAGAATTGTCAGACATTAACATTCCATTCCATAAACCAGAATCACTTTGCAATTTGGCCAAATGCATTCAACTACTTCACCTGAAACTAGCTCTAATATATAAAGCATCATACTTACTTTTTAAGCTCGAGTGTGACAATACCCTTTGGACAAATATCTACAGATTTTCCCCAGAATTTGAGCTTGGGATGTACTGACCCATGGAAGGTAAAGGTTTGAGATTCTACATAGAAGGCGCTAACTGGTGGATGGTGGCTGACTTGTTCACTAATTAGATGAAAACCAAGATCTTGCCTGTAAAAAAAAAGACAACAAAACTTTTATAAGATTGCTTACCTACTTCAATAAATGTCATAAGCAGAACTTGCATGCATTTATCTTAACTGCTTGAGATGGCTAGACCTGTGAGAAAGCCTTCACCATACAATGTGAAGTGCAAATACAATATTCCCCAAGTGGGTGGGTGTGAGTGATTTGGATTTTTAATGTAGCTTTAACAATTGTTCAGTCATATCGCTACGATGTCTGCAGTGTGGCAGTTTATAGTGATGTCTAGCACAGGGGCATCATGCAGCATTATGTCCCACCCAGTCATATTATCTTGACACCAGGCTGACCAGTACTAATACTAACCTCTTAATGCTCTTTATAAGTCTTTGGTATGACTCAGCAGGGGTTCAAACCCATGACCTCCCACACCAGAGGCAGATGCTCTAACCACTAGGCAACCAGAGATGTCCCCAAGTGGGGGGTAACACTAAACTTACTAACCTAAATAATCAGAATATTACACTGGACAGAAATTTTGTCATGGCACAAATGCATGGCACGATTTATGAAGATATCTCCATTAGTTCTTGAGATATTTACTGTAGCTCCCCAAGAATATAATGGACAGATATCTGGTTAGACACAACTTATAATAAAAACGGGAGTAACTTACATCATGCTATCAAACAGACTACCAGTTTTACAGTTCAAAATATTAAAAAGGCATGCAAAGTCTCATAAAAATATCTTAAAGAGTTGAGCAGATATCAAGTCAATAAAAGTGTCATGAATGCAAGACAAGCAAACTGACTCCAGTATACCCTTCCCCCTCCATTAGCTGGGGGTATTAGTAGAGATAAACCTCTACTCAGCATCAACAAAAAAAAAACTAAGATTAACAAATATAATTTATAAGTGGAATACCATCAATATCTAGCATTTTCAATTCCAATGCATTTTTTTTCTTCAATTTATAGTCGAATTTGAAAACAAATCTGTTTTCAATCTATATAGTCCTTTTCATGTTCTGGAGCTGATATTAAATTTTTGACAGCGCATGATATGACTATGTTATGGAAAAGAACAATAGGGATGACAATATTTGTCCTCCATAGATATTATGGAGCAGGAAAAAATAATTCAACAAATTGTTTGAATAATAATGAAAATGTTACTATTTATATACTTTACCATTTGACCCCCTTCATGAGACACCTTGGGAAGATGCCAAAAATACATCGCCTCTTGTACTAGTTATCTTGTGCGAAAGTACAATATCGAATCTGCTCTATTTTGATTCTGTGGTTTATGAGGAAATGGAGGTTATGGTCAGGCAACCTGAACAAGAGGCCCAAGTGGAGATGAGATTGCTCACTTACCCACCATATTGTGCATGTGTATGTGTGTCTGTGTGTGATTTACATTTTTAATATAGCCTTAAAAAACTTTCAGTCATATTGCTATGACATCTGCAATGCTGTGGTTTATAGTGATGTCTAGCACTGGGGCATTATGCCACAGGCATGTAGCATATGTCCCACCAAGTCACATTATCATGAGCTGACCAGTCCTAACACTAATCTCATAATGCTGAGCGCCAAGCAAGGCAGCTGCTAGCACAATTTTTATAAGTCTTTGGTATGGATTGGCCGGGGTTTGAATTCATGACCTCTTGCATCTGAGGCAGATGTTTGAACCTCTTAGGCCACCTAATTGCCAAATGCAAGCTTGTGGCCATAGGTCTGGGTCAGAATGATGATTCTGTTGAAATTTCATCTAATGCTGTTGACTGCATATGTTACATAAACAACAGTTTCAAGGTAGTGTTTCCACCAGGAGAGCAAGAAAGTCAAAATCTCCTTGGCACCAGAACTGGGAGTCAGATTGAGTAAAATATAAACCTGGTGTCAGAACTGGTGGTCAAATTAAACATCTGCATGTTCCATACTTTCAAATTTGGTAAAGTTCTCTTGAACAATTGCTTAAACATTGTTAACAGATTTTTCTACTTCCAGTAATGTTTACTTTTAGTAATGTCATCCATACTTGACAGTGGGTAAGCATCATTTGTATGAACTTGAAATCCCTATATGCCAAAGTACCTTTTTTAACATTTGGTACCTTTCAATTGACCAAATTCTGATCAATCATTAATTTTTATTATTTTTTTTTAATTTTTTTTTTTACAGCTATTGTGGCCATTAGAGGTGCACACTATTACCATTATACTAACTTACAGCATTATTTGTTTCCAGCATTACATATCATGGTTTTCTTTTCACTGTACTGGTTTTTGGTAGTTCCATCAGTAAACGGTGCAGAGAAATTCCTGTGTAAGCTTCTTAAGAATTTAATGACATTTTAAGTATCTTTCTTCGTTTCAAATAATTCCAAAAATTATTAATGTGTTTATAAAATAGTTGCATTTGTCATAAACTAATTTAGACAGTAAGAAATACAATCATATTTGAATGAAATTTTTCATGTATGCCATCATGGCGGTTGAAAAGAATTTTTGAAAATTTTTGGGGATTAAAACAAGGAAAAAACGCAGTTTTTTAAAGTTCTTTCAATATTCTATACTAACGTGTTAAGTGCAGACACTCTTCTGCAATTAAAAGAATCATCCTAAAGTTTGAGACCAGTTGTTTTCCATTTGAATTTTATGTCATTTCTGTAGTCCACTAAATATTTTCTCATCTGATGAGTCAGTGCTTTACTGGCCTTCTTTGATAAATGTCTTACCCATGCATTTACATCCTTTTTATTACATTAATAGCACATGAAGTAAATTATAGCTTCAGTGTCAATACATACTATTTTTATCAACAAGCCCTCTAATGTATCAAACTTTTAAATGACAACTTGTAGAGAAATTAACCTACACAAATTTGTCTACAATAAGGTACTGCCCATGTAATCTTTTTGGGAGGCGGACACTGTACAATTTACTTTGAGCCAAAATATTTTATATTTCTGAATCTCAAGAGAAGTCTGTTTTATTTTTTCAATAATGCATAATGTACTGAATGTAACAAATAGTGATCTGGAAAAAAGAATTCTGAGCGCCTCCCCCACCCCCCACAATTAAATTGCTGGTCCCTAATATAACTGCGGTATAATGTGGTAAATAACATGGACTGTTTAGAAAAAATACATTTTATATATACATATATATTGGCAGACTGGCTTCATTTGTAATAAAAACTGAAAGCCCTTTATGCCAAGATGCTTTCTCTCTTTTTTATACGAGCCTCATCAATGATTTTTGAGAAGGAATTATTTACAAGATTTTGCCTCGTTTTTGTAATGGTAGTCTTATCTGAAGTAGACTGGCATGATTTGTATAAATTTGACATCTCTTTATGCAACAATACACTCTGCCAAGTTTTGGCTGAAACTGAGCTGGTGTTTTCTTTATATAAGAAGATGAAACTGACAAATGTCAACTGTTAAGTCACACCTGATGTAAGGATATGCCTTAAGATCACCTTGCCATCAGGGTCAGGTATCTAAAAACAGCTGGAGGAAAACAAAAGAATTTTATTTTGTAATGGATCTACTTCTGTAAAGAGCTGTAAAGCAGTTTGTACTGCCTTTGACCAGAGTCGCTGACCATGCTCTGCTAATGGCATTGTATCATGATAATGATGGGTGACAAAGTCAATAGCCAAGACTAACTTTTATTGCAGCAAACGTAGGGCATCATTTGCAAACCAACATTTGATAACCTGGGATCCAGGGAAAAATTCTACTTTTACAGGTTGCAGCTTGATTTATTTATCTTTATAAAAACTTATTTTTATGTTTTACCTATGACCTGTGGTCATTACAGGGCAGGTTGTGAATTTGCTTTATTGCTATACACAGAATTTACCCATGACCTGATATGCAATGCCATACTGCTTACGGACAAACAGAACAAAACTGGAGTGTACAGCATGTGATGCCTACACTGCATTATGCTGCTCTGCTCATTTCAATGTGTGCAAAATCACACTTACTTTTATGATATACTCTGATTGTCTTCAGTTAATTCTACATACTGAAACTTAGCAACCATGTAACAAAGTTTGTCCCTATGGTTTCATACACTGCACATGTGGCTATTTTTGGACATGAGATCATTATGTGGCCAAATGTTCATGCATCTTGATGTCCCGTGTGTCTGGGGGGTGGGGGTGTAAATGTTTTTAGTACAGAACCAATTTTGTCATGATTCGTGAACTTTCTCAGATGAGTCAGGGTGCTAGGCCAACAGCATTTCCAACTAGTCAATATTCAACTACATTTCTGATTGAAGACCTGGAGTTTGCTTTCAAAAAGAAAAGTTTCACTTATCTAAATATACTGATATTAAAGTTGTGAATTTACTATATAAAGTCATGGAAGTGATTGTAATGGTGTAGTCTGCTGGTACAAATAGAAGTAATTCCTCCAAAGTTAAAATGGTTGGCATTTCTGATAATTATATAAGTTCTTTCGTGTGAACAAAAGTGGGTGGGTCTGACAATCAAGGCATATAACTCTGCTAAACGATGCACAACTCTGCCAGTCTCATGAGATTCCAGCTTAATAACAAATTTGACTGAAATCCAGTAATAATGATCGGACCGACTTTGAATGAAAGAAAATGGATGATATGGCAATTAGGGGAAACAACTCCGCTACACAATGATGCAGAAAACTGAAAATTAAATGCAGCCAGGCTTTCATCAATATAAAGTATCATACCAATTTGGTAACAGTAACAGTAATTATAGTAATTAATAGTAATTAATGGATTTACTGTGTGGGATAAAAAGTGGGTTGATTTAAGATTCAGGTCCACTGCATAGTTGAAGTTATTTATTTATTTTTTACAGCTTTTTAAGCACAATAGTGGTTTTATGTTGTGCTAAGGAAATTGAAGCCAAGTGCTTTTCCCAAGGACACACTGCGGTATCTAACCTAGGCTGACCTGGGCAGTTGATGAACTCCCAACCCTTGGATTACAAGTCTGGTTGGTTCAAATCTATTGTTAATAAAGAGTAATACTGTGTGGAAATTAAAGTCAACAGATTTGAAAATCAGGTGCTATAATTCTGTTAAATGATAAAGCAGAATGCTGACAATCGATCTCAGCCAAAATCACACCGATATCTTCCCACATACCAAATCTGGTTGAAATTCAATAATAGTCAAGGGAGATATTATGCAAAAATAAAAGGTACAATGGACAGATGGGGAGGATGGATGGATGAAGGAAAAGATGGAGAGGGTCATTTTAACTGTACTAACATCCCACATTTTCTACAGAAAATAACTTAGGGAAAAAGAAGTAAAATAAGAAAAAAGGTGGCTGGAATTAGTTTCGCACACCTGCTGCTACAACCTGCACAACCATATGATAGAACTGTCAACTGTCTACAATCCAGAAGTGGCAGACTTGTATTCAAATTACAATTTGTAAGTTACTAAGAGATCTATCCCAACCTTTGTTAAAGAACACAAATTCTGATTCCTGCATTCTGCTTGCATTAACAATAGAATAGTCTCACTAAAAAGGGCCTTTCTTTCATGATGTTCAGATCTGCTGGTGTCTTATGTGATGACAGATCTATGTCTACAGTGGTTGGGGCTGGATATGTATTTATCCCCAAATCTTCCTCTTTTTAGTGTCTTAATTGGTCAAAGTGGCACAGGAAGACCCATTATGTGAAAATACCCAGTCAGTTTTGGAAAATACCAGGTCAGTGACAGGAGACAGCATAAATAAATTTGTTACCATGCTGCTTAATGTTTATTTTACCATGCATCAGGACAAAAATTATAGGGAAATAGTGAAAGGGGACAACATAAATAAATTGTCACCTTGCTGCTCAGTGTTTATTAACCACACATCGGCATAATAATGATAGGGAAATAATGTACCAAGGTCACAGGTGTGGTGATTTCATTGCATGGTTTACGACTGAGTTAGTGTGAAAAGATAGTCAATAGGACACTGACCAGGTGAGTTACCTGTAAGTAACTAACAATACATGGATAAACATGGCATTTACCTATCCAGTTCATAGGTTTCTCCTAATAGAGGGTTAAATGGCTTCCCAATCCTCTCCCAGTTTGAGGAAACAGAGGACACGGCAAATGCTGCAACATACTGGAATAAAATGAAAATCATAATTAGAGCTTAGCTGGTAAAAACTGCTGATATGGTAAAGAAAACAAATAAAACTATCAACTACTTAAGTATAATTTCTGAGAATGAATATATA
>JAECUM010094464.1:0-13397 GCA_016617855.1 Megalonaias nervosa | reverse complement strand
AGAGAGAGAGAGCGCTTCAACTTTCAATGTTCAAAGAAATATCTTGCTAAATATACAAAACTTACATGAAAATATAATAGCAATTAATTCCATATGGTATTGGTATCACTAACTACAAGGAAAATTCGTTTTGTTTTATTATTATTTTTTTAATACTGTGAGCACAGAATGAGAAATATATGAACAATGCCAGTTGATCATTTATTCTCATAAACTGAATAAACATGTAAATGTTTTCCGAATGTTTCTTTATACAAACTGTCACATGATGATCTGTTGTGAAATTATTCAAGTAATCAGTCCCACGGGAATTCGATAGACTGTTTGGTTTGAAAGGAACAATTTACAATATGTATTATTAAATACGGTTAAATATCTGTTCACAAGGCTGTTTGAGTGTGCATGGGAATGGGAATATGTATACGTAAGTACATATTTTTAGTATTGATTGAAAAATATGTATATGAGGTAGAAGTACGAGTTTCATTTGACCCTTCCCACCACATTTTAAATATTTTGACATTTGTGTCGAGGTGTGGGATCAGAGAGAAATGCCTATCGAAAAAGTTGGAATTCGCAAGAACCAATTGCCATTCGAAGAGCTGGCATAGTTAGCCGCTTAGTAGGGGACCTAACAAACTTAAGGACGCACGGTACTAATTGTATGGAAAATTGGGAACCAGGCTGGAAATGGTTGAACATAAAATAGAATATACGGGTTTGGGTGGCCAGGATTGGTTGACAATGAAAGTTATTTTGTAGGAAAAAGAATCTTTTGAGAGCTCATCCTAGTTGTAACTGAAAAAATAGACACATTGTTTTCTTGATTGAATTTCAGTCCTTTAACAGTCTAGAGCTTGGAACACTCATTACTGAAATTAGCACCTGACTCTTTGGTGCGGAACTGAAAGTACATGTTTCAAACACATGTATGTCCAGAAAATGTCGCGGCTCATATCCTTTTTCTCTACACCGAAGCTGTCATCCAGGTTTCATCTATACTGATAAATATAGGTTTGATCATGAGCACTCAGAAATTTAAAGTTACTGAATTTTTAATATCATGGTGTTTTATAGGTTTACTATGGGAACTGAATTAGTACCGTGAGTTCTTAAGGGACCTTTTATCGAGCCATAACTGCATGAAATCGATAGGAAGATGATTTGCTTTCTCATAAATTGCGATGTCTTTAAACTGCTGACAGACGAGACGCAACTACAGCGTAATTGAAATTTCGCTTGATACTCGTCATTTGCATTGCTAGTTACATGACTACCCAAATCTCGTAACCTGTTAAATCCATGACATCAGAAGACCAATCGTCACGTGATATCAACAATAAACCCCCTTTCCAATGTTGTTGTATTAAACTTAGAAACTATTAAATGAAAGTCACGTGATGTTTATACAAAGACAAAAGGCATAACATTGTTAAAATATTTATTCAGAGAACAACGAACAGAAAACTCGTCGCAGCAACCTGCATAAAGCCAGATTCATAAAGCAGAGAGCACGTCAGCGCGACAGTCACGTGATACCAACGATGACACGTGCTCTGTACAAACGCATTCGAGTTTTTAGAGTAACGATTATATGAGTGATGCCAGACCGTCAAAGTGTAAATTAAATTTCTTACTTTATTAAAATATACCTTTCAGTAAAGCCTTGTCATTATAAAATATCAGCACAAAAGTGAAAGAAAATTATTAACTTGTAAAAGTTGAATTTTTAAATTCATGTGTTTAATACCTCATAAAAATAAACAATTTTCCATCGAGCTCATTGATAATCAAGAACACACGTGCAAGCAAATACATTTTTTTCCCCGTATACTTACTAAATTGAATTGCTTAGCACTGGCCCAGTCATTTACGATATTTAACATGTCATAGCAAATCTGGGTATATCTGGACTTAATTTATGTTATTTTATTTGTTTATTTCTTATAATTTATTTTTATTTGTAAACTCGTAAAATTTCACAGACATTACCATCCCTACTGTTACTATCATCATTATAAGGGAAAGTTGTGCCTTGGAGATAAGTCAACGAATAAAGTGTTTATGAGCCTTTAGGATGATGAGAATGGAAAAGAAATCATTAAATACCTTAAAATTGACGTAGAATAGAAATCATTGAATACCTTAAAATTGACGTCAAATATAAATCATTGAATACCTTAAAATTGACGTGGAATCACTGACAAATATAGTTGTCTCGTAGTCTGCAAAGTGTGAATTATTGAAGGTTCTTTCTGTCAATAGCCTTAAATTGTCGCAAACAATAATATTTTATCCGACTCCTATTTGACAGCTGTTCCATAGACCGAAAATGAAAATTCTATTCTAACATATTGTTACAATTCACAGTACTTTGGCTAAGAGATGAACTTACACTTACAGTTCACGGTCTTCAAATAATAAACCAACTCGCGTGTCTCCACGGGACATCATGTAACACCTTGTAGACGAATGTTGTACAGAAAAGAACAATGTATTGCCCGAACGTGTCTTGTAACCTCAAATCAATACAGGTTAATGCACAGGACGCTTTCTTGAACTAACAATTTTAATCTTTAACAAAACAGTTGTATGCGAAAAATAACAATTAATGAAAAATTGTTTCCTTGCTTGAATGATAATTCTTGAATGAGAAAGTAATTTGCCATAAAACAAGCCGGTACAACTAACTGCCATCTTCGCATTACTGTGGAATGCGCAGGGGGTTTCTCTCACCACAGCGCAGCCACTCCATTGCTCTTAATAGAGCACAGCGGCTCACCACTCCCCACTTCCAACACTGATAAAGTTATTTCACTTTTAACTTAACAGTACCAGAGACTGTGGTGGATCCAGTTTCAGAGACTGTGATGGATCCAGTACTTGAGACTGTGGTGGATCCCAAAATGTCATTTAGAAAGAGGCGTAAGCAAGTAGGTCTATGGAATGGAACACGTGGTGGGGGTCCCATGGGACCAGGCTTCCTCAAACTGCATTTTAAGAGTTTTCATGGCATAATTTTATCTCTCTAGCTATATAAAGAAACTTACTCTTGGAAACGCTCCGGATGATTTGCACTCATTTATTGGATGAGGCGCACAACCACTCCTCCACTCCCCCCCCCACCGCCCCCCCCCCCGTGAGACTGTAGCAGAATGACTTATAGTTCTAGTTGTTGTAGTAGTAACAGTAATAGTTTTTGCAGTAGTAGTAGCAGTAATAGTCTTTCTTGTAGTAGTAGTAGTAGTAGTAGTAGTAGTTATAGCAGTAGTAGTAGCAGTAATAGTCTTTCTTGTAATAGTAGTAGCAGCAGCGGCAGGAATAGTAGCAGTAGTAGTTGTAGTAGTACTTGTAGTTGTAAAAAAAATTAGTATTTGTAATTGTTGTAGTTGTAGCGGCATTTGTAGTAGTTGTAATCGTTGCTATTATAGTTGTGATTCCTGTCTTTTTTGTCTTTTTTTCTGCTGCTGTTGGACGTGATGCTGCATTAAAGAGCAAACGCATTGATGTTCATGATTTGTCTTGCTGATTTCGGATGATCTCCCTTCTTTTCAGTCATAAGTTATAGTATCTTTTTTGCCCATTATAAAAATAATTTATGACGAGATATTTTTTCTAACCACTTGACAGTGTCTCCTAGTTATCCTTCAAACAGGGTTTCCACTTATCTTTTATACGATATGTATATGTGTTCGAAAATGTTATTCCAGTCATGAATATAAATCATTGATACATTTCTATTATATAAGACAATTTATCTTGACTGTATTTATGACCTTCACTATATTAATAATCTTGAAAAAATATATATGATTTAGGGGGAGTAACTTATATACATCATATTTAAAACTGTGGTATTTATTTATTATTTTCTTTTAAGTTATAATAATTCCAATTTTTATGAATTGACCGCGTTTTCTACAATTTGATTGGATGTAAACGGTCGCGTGATACTGGTCTGAAATATTTTATACATCGATAAATTCTGTGTACTACGTTTGGTTTCCTGTTTCCGGGTCATTTTATATGAAGTTTTATCTATATCAACGCTTTAGACCATAATAACAACAACAACAACAACAACAACAACAACACCCCACCCCCCGTGATTTCCGATCAAAATTTAAAATCCCCAGACTAAAATCATCCATTATAAGTTAACAAAGTAACTGCATAGACCTTCCTGCACTCCTACACTTGCTCCTTTTGTAGAAGAAGGTTTATGACAGACTTTACAAGCCAGTCTTAAAAAATCATTGCATTTCGCTTTGATAATATATTCTAGCAGCTGTTATTAAAGGTCAGGATCATTTCTCGAGCAAGGGATCTCACTAAAAATGGACACGAGTTTGCTTTTGAAAGATCGAAATGCGAAGAAAGCATAAACAACGAACGGACTTTATTAACTTTGTGAGTGATTAGGTAAAACGTGCACACCGATAAATACCCAGCCCTGGTCATTTAATCCAATAATAAATCCGCACCAGATATATTCAGTGCAAGACCACGCAAAGTAGATCACTAAACCGATCTCTTCATCGCCTAGTTGTGTCCAGAGAGCAAGTAAATTGAAGACTTACGCTCTTGGTGAATTTGTATGACTCATAAATCATATGCATGCTTATAATCTATATTAATAGTTATGTCTATAATGTCTATGTTATGTCTATCTTTACCATTTTAAGACTTTTAAACATTATAGATAGAAATTAAAAGAAATACAAATTTCTGGGTCAATGTTCTTGTTTATGTTTCTTCGATAAATACTTAAAACCTCTAAAAACGTCTAAAAAGTCACGACAAGGAAAAAAGGTACAACTAACTTTTTTAAGTCCTTAAAAGGTAATACTAAAATGTGCATATTTCAATCTGATACATGTCTAGTTGTTTTTGTTCGTGACTGAGATAACTGAATGATCTCTACATGTCTAGTTGCTTTTGCTCGTGACTGGGATAAGTGAGTGGTTACTACATGTCTAGTTGTTTTTGTTCGTGACTGAGATAACTGAATGGTTACTTCATCTTTAGTTGTTTTTGTTCGTGGCTGAGGTAAGTGAATGGTTAGTTGCTACTACAAAATACGTTTGCCACACGCACCTAATTGTTCCTTACATTGATATATACTATAAATTTTTTAATATATATTCTGCAGTGCATTATCATTCACCGGGCAAAAGTTGTTTTGTTTTTTTACAACAAAGTGATGTTATATCGGTTATTCTCTACGTTTTTTGTCATAGAGATCAACAGACTGCACAAGAGTATTAGTCTAACAGTCATCAGGTTCTTTTGCGGCACACAGATGGTATAAAATGAAAGAAAACGTATTTGCGTCCATAATTTGCTGTAATAAGATAAATATTTTTAACATTGTTTTTCCAAGTATAACAGTTAATTTAAGGGCTATAAAAGAGTGCCTAATGTATCCAGTATGGTGTCGCATTATTTAGATATATTACTTTTCAGCGTGATAAGGAGCAGAATAATAATTTTTAAATCGTTCTTTACGGTTTACGCAGTTAAATTAGTCTTTACGGTGTTTACGCATTTTTTTTTTCGAAATTATTCTATTTCGTATAAGTATGACAGTCTTCTAAAAACAGTATTTTTCCTAATCTTCACAGTGTTTGTTTAGCCAACAGATACTCCCCTCCCCCGCATAAAATACTTTTCATGTTTGTAATAAGATGCACTCATATCTGAGTTCATTCCTTCATTTCAATACGTCTCTGTCATAGCATGCAAAATGGATTATTTAACTACAGGACATCAAATATCCTGATTTAAGAGCTTCGGGCACGCGAATCAATCACTTTCTCACAACCGAGATTTATAAAATGAATCAACGGAAATCGAGCAATGATGGAGTACATGTGTCGTTAACCAACCATCCGCATGATTCATTTGTATTAGAGTTAATTATTTTCAAATTGTCATGTGTGTGTGTGTGTATATGTAAACGGTCACGTGATACTTATCTGGATCTTTTTACACATCGATAAATTCTGCGGACTACTTTTGGTTCCCTTTTTCCAGGTCTTTTAATGTGAAGTTTTATCTAAATCAACACCTTATACCCAAATAATAACAACAACAAGCCCCCACCCATCCAATCCTGTGATTTCCGTTCGAAATATAAAAGACCCCGGGTTAAATTCGACCATTATAATTTAAAACAATGTAATTGTACAGACCTTCCTGCACTCCATGACTCAATCGTTTTGCCGAAGGAGGCACATTGCAGGCTTTACAAGCCATCTTCAGAAATTATTGCATTTCGCTTCGATAATATGTTCCAGCAGCTGTTATTATAGGCCAGGGTCATATATCAAGCAAGGGATCTCACTAAAAATGGACACGATTTTGCTTTTCAAAGATTGAAATTCACAGAAAATAACATCAACGAATGCTATAACAACAAATGCCATACACAAGCTTAATTTTAGAAAAAAAGGATTATAACTTGGTTTAAATAGCATCAACCATTTTTTTTTCATATATTAAAATAATGATCATAACAAAATACCCCTGAGTAGTGTAGTGGGATAGTATACGGACAATGGGAATTAGCATTACAGACCCCACCCCACCCCACCCCGGGACTGCATACGGGCAAGATTTATACGGACAAAATATCACCCTGGGACTGTATACGGACAATGGGAATTTTGTATAGCGGCAAGCACACCCTGGGCCTGTATACGGACAATGGGAATTTTGTATAGGGACAAGAGGAATGGCACAGATAGGGTGACGTCACGGTACTGGACATTTGCAACAATGTTGCACGTACTGTCACGTCATGCCACCTGTTTCATTTCTATACAAAGTGTGTAGAGACTGAAACAGACATATAATAATACAAGCCCGAGATTTTTATATAAAGCATTACCTAGACCTGAAATTATGTTGACGGTGTTCATAAATTTGCATAATTATAATGATGCTATAAATAGTTATAATCAAGGAAAAGACTAACGCCAAAATGGATGTGACTAAAAGTAACGCTAAAATTACGAAATTGTCCCAGAATTTAACGGAGACTAAACATGTCCCTGAACATTAGGTTACATTGGTTTAGACTAAAAGTAGTACTAAAATTACGGCATTGTCCCGGACTACAGTGGAGACTGAGAAAATCTGGAACATTAATATTCAAATGACTGTGACTAAAAGTAACGCTAAAATTACAAAATTGTCCCAGAATTTAATGGAGACTGAACATATCCCAGAAGATTAAATTATATTTGTTTAGGCTAAAAGTAGTACTAAGATTACCAAAATGTCCCAAACTCTAGTGGAGACTGAGAAAAACTCCGGAAGATTGTATTCAGATTGCCGTGACTTAAAATATTGCACTAAATTTCCGAAAAATGGAAACTGATAACTAGCCAGATGTTTTGGTTGTCAGAAATGGCAAAGACAAAGTGTAGCACAAAATTCTGAAATTGCACCGGACTTTAGCGGAGACTGAAAATAATCCATAGATAAATTTTAAAAATGTTACCAAGACTTAAAGTAGTACTGAAATTATTTAAACCCATACCGACCTTCGCGGAAACTGAAAAATTGTAAATAAAAAATTAAAATAAGCGATACTATATCGTCAATGGGAATTAGCATTACGGGACCCTACTTTGTACTATAGCGTCAAAATTTATAGCATCAAATGGCACACCCTGGGACACTATAGCGTCAATGGGAATTTTGTATGGGAACAATAGGAATGGCAAAAGGTAGGGTGACGTCACGGTACTGGACACTTGCAACAGAGAATAATGTTTTTGTGAGTTAAACATAAATTATACAACAACTAAAAAAAAATTTTTTTAGGCAAGAAAGAATAAATCTTTTCGAGGCAGTGGAGTGGCCCTGAAAAGAGCCTTTGGTTTTTGCTTCTGTTGTCTCCAGTTCTTCCACCAGCTTCTTAATTTTCCAATGATTCCTTTCTTCTTCTTTTTCTTTTCTTCGTCTGGAATCCAGTCTGGATGTCCCATGTATATAAACTTTTTCTGTATTTTCATCCAGTTGATGTTCAGTGTTTCAAAGTCCTCTTTCTTTTCTTGGTTTTCCTTCTCCTTTCTCTCTTTAATCCAGGTGTCTTTTATTTTCTTTACCTCTTCTTTCATTACTTTTTTCATCTTGTCTTCTGCTTTCATTAATTGTTGTAAACCCCACTGGACAAAAGACCACTCTGACCAATTAAATGTATCCTGCAAGAATCTCCTCACTTGGATGACAAGATCAAGGGCTTCCTTCAATGTCCCCACTCTTACATACTTAGGCTTGATGAATCCTCTTATTTTTTCCACCTCCTCTTCTATCATTCCGGCCACCTGATCCCTGGCTACTTTCAGGCTAGTGACTTGACTGGTCACAAAGTCTTGGCTGCCTGGATAGCTCCATTCTTTTTCAATCCTTTCCACCACGTAGGCTGCATCCATCATCCAAAAATAACTGTGTCTTAATTCATTGAACAAATTTATTTTTTTCATGAAGGTGTTGACTGGTCAACGCGGGTAGCCAGACTGACGAGCTTCCGCGTTATATACGTCAAGCACGGACGTGAACGAAAACATCCCTTACACTCACTTCACATATTATATACTATCCACACCAACGAACGAGATTGCATAAAACATACCATATTTATTATCCTCACAAACGAATGAGAAAGCATAAAACACACCATATATACTATCCACATCAACGAACCAGAATGCATAAAACATGCCATATTTACTATCCACACCAACGAATGGGAAATCATAAAACACACACCTATTTACTATCCACACCAACGGACGAGAATGCATAAAACATACCATACCTACTATCCACACCAACGTACGCGAAAGCATAGAATACACACCATACCTACTATCCACACCAACGAACGCGAAAGCATAAAACAAACACCATATTTACTATTCACATCAATGGACGCGAATGCATAAAACATACACCTATATACTATCCACACCAACGAACCAGAATGCATAAAACATACACATATACTATCCACACAAACGTACGAGAACGCATAAAACACACACATATATACTATCCACACCAACGGACGAGAATGCATAAAACATACACATATATACTATCCACACCAACGAATGAGAATACATAAAACACACCATACTTACTATCCACACCAACGAACCAGAATGCATAAAACACCCATATATACTATCCACACCAACGAGCGCGAATGCATAAAACACACACCATATTTACTATCCTCACAAACGAATGAGAAAGCATAAAACACACCATACTTACTATCCACACCAACGAACGAAAATGCATAAAACACCACATTATCTACTTTCCACACAAACGCCAGGCGAACGCATATAACACACATTCTACTATCCACAAAAAGCTAGGCGAACGCATAAAACACCCATATATATTATCCGCACCAATGAACGAGAATGCATAAAATACACCATACTTACTATCCACACCAACGAACCAGAATGCATAAAACACACCATACTTACTATCCACACCAACGAACCAGAATGCATAAAGCATGCACATATATACTATCCATACAAACGTTAGGCGAACGCATGTAACACACATTCTACTATCCACAAAACGCTAGGCGAACGCATAAAACACCCATATATACTATCCACACCAAGGAACGAGAACGCATAAAACACACACATATATACTATTCACATAAACGAATGAGAATGTATAAAACACACCATACTTACTATGCGCCGCGTAGAAGTGTTACCTAAAGCGGGAAACGACATCAGTCACACCGCCAAGCATCCGATACGACGTGTAGAAGTGAAAATGTTCACCATTGCTGCTGGACTCCGATCCAAGATCGAAGATCATCTGTTCCAAGGACAGTAACCCAAACGTTTAATCGTTGGTATCGTGAGCAACGCAGCCCTCAACGGAGCCCACGATCAAAATCCTTTCCAGTTTAAGCACTACAGAGTGTCCAAGATCGAAGTCAGTCGCGATGGTAAGACCTTGTGTACCAGACCCTTCGAACCTAACTTTGCCCAGAGAAATTACTTGAGATCGTACTTGTCCCTGTACGAAGCTACGGGGCAACTAGGAACCAACACCAGTCACGGTATTTCGTACGAAGATTATGTGGGAGGTTACACTTTGTGGGCCTTTGATTTCACTCCAGACCAAGGCAGCGACGAGGGACATTTCCACCCTATAAAATCCGGTCAACTGCGTGTGGAACTTCAGTTTGCAGAAGCTCTCACCGAGACGGTCAACGTCATCTTGTATGCCGAATTCGATAATACCATAGAAATCAACAGTTTGAGAGAAGTCATTCTAGACTATTAGAAACAATGGAAGACACTTATCTCTCATTGAACGGTAGAGAATCTTTGGAAATGGAATGGGAAGATAGCGTGAAAACAGAACCCAAAGACGAAGACAAAGAGGACGAGGTATTGGTCAAGTCCAGATGGCCAGAACAAGAATAACATTTAGTGTCCTGTTTTGCTAAACACCTGTCGAACAAAATTACGGAATTGAGTAAGAAAGATTGTTATGGATGTCAAAACGATTATCCCAGTCAAATTCAACACGATAAATATATGATGATGAGTCAAGAAGAAAAATTGGACGAGTGTCTGGACGAAGCTTGGAGCCTCATCTCGGAAGAAGTAGTGTTGCATGAGTGGTATAAAGGCTTGCGTGATCATTCCTGCCCTCCATTGACTACTCTAGAGATCTATCGCATCGAATCTCTCTTAGTCCAGAGTGCGGAGACGGAGCAAAGAAACGATTACTTGACAGTGCGTTTCAAACAAAAAAAAATCAGAATTGAATTGATGACTTATCATTACCTGTGAAAAAAACAACACAACAAAAAATGGATACCTGGGAACTTTATTACCTTTTGAACAAGAGTTCGTATACTTCTTCTTGGAATCATGTCGTGTGCGCTAAAGATGAACTACCTCATCGCAAACCTCAAGACCATCAAGCTTATGTCATCAGCACGGACGAAAGTCATCTCCCAGGAACTCACTGGGTTGCCGTCTACTTCCTCAAGAGGATTGTGTGGAGTATTTTGATTCGTATGGATTACTCCCCTTTGGAAGACGACATCATTGACTTTGCGAGAAGAAATGCACAGACGACACGATACAATAATATGAAATTACAAGGCACAGATTCCATGGTGTGTGGACAATATTGTATGTATTTTCTTCATCAACGCAGTCTTGGATATCCTTTAGAACATTTAGTGACTTATTTTGATCGTCACTCTTCTACAAACGATGAGAAAGTAGATCGATGGTTTTGTGACCATTATGGCTATCTTTGGTCTTTAGCTAGGAAACGTAGTGTACATCAATGGCCTCATGACTTCCATCAATGGAAATCTCACATGATTTTACAACGTTGTCAAGCTTGTCAAAAATAATTTGTTTGATGTTATTGTTAATTGTTAATTGTTAGTGGTTGATTGTTTGTTTGAATGAAAAATGTTGTGTTTTGAAAGAAAAAAATGTGTCTGTCGTTTGTTTTCAAAAAGCACTATGAATATATGCTCTTTGACTTTCTCTCTATCCTTCACCATGACATTCGCTATCATAACGTTCCAACTCAACAAAAACCAAGTAAGGATGTTTTCCATCGCGTCCGCGTTTGAACCATATAAAGCGGGTTGGTCTCCAGTCTGGTCATCCACTGTTGACTCGTCAACCTATGAACATGCCTTCCAGATTATCCAAGCTGAACGAAACTTACGTCAATTTACATCGTGTCAGGCTAAACCTGATACCGAAGCCTGAAGAGATAGAGAATGTCAGGATGTTATCCATAGCCCAAGATCTGACAGAAGAGGTCTTCAGAGAGGAAATCAAGAAAGAACAAGAAGAATGGACAGAGAAGTACAGATTTCAGAAGCAGAAAGAACAGCAACAACAACAGCAGCAGCAAGAACCAGACAGAGGTTTTGTCGACTGCCGTGTGGACACTAAAGAGTTCTCCTTCTCTTGCCGCAGAAGCAGACCGTATCGTATAGTAAAGCCTGCTGCCAGACGGGAACGCAATCTTAGACAGTAACAAAAGATTGCCATCACTCCCCATCAAGAAAAAACAGTCCTTTTCAGGGCAACCCCAATACTCTAGAAAAGACATACTAATTCAATTGCCAAAACAAATTTGTGTGTTTGTGTCTTTAAAAAAAATAGAAGTGTGTCTATAAGCACTTCATTTCTCTGTTTTGTCGGATAGTGTGTGTCTGTGCTTCTAAGTAGAAAAAGTCAATGTGAGTGTTTCTTTTAGGTCCGCGCGTTTGATGTGATGGTAAGTTTTGGTGCCAGGGGATGTTTTCCTTCACGACCGTGCTTCAAGTATATAAATCGACGCGCTTGTCAGTCTGGCTACCCATCGTTGACGTATCAACACTGAAAATGAATAGCAGAATTGCTAAATTGCTTGAACTCCAAATGCACCTGGAGTATGCCAGGCGACTCCTGGGTGAGCTGGCCATGGAGGCCGTTGCAGAAAGTGCCAGACTTGAGGAAGAGGAGGAAAAAAAGAAGAAAGAAGAGGAGAAGGAAAAGAAGCGAGGGATCCTGCCTCTACTCATCATGAGACCTCAGTGTGAGGTCAAACCTGAGGTGAGAACATCTCCACAAACAGTACCGCTACCTCAACCACAGCCACAGCCACAGCCAGCCACAACAACATCCTCGACTCTGATATAGAAGACAGAGGGAAGTCTTCAGAATCCCTGAAAGTGAAGACTGGGAGAGTGAAGCCAGTCAACCTCCCTCTTCGCTCCCAACCACACGCGTCAATTGGGAGAATGACTGGAGCAGACGTGTGTGTGGTGCCAGGCCAGGAAGGTGTCACCATTAGCCAGGTGAATTTGGAGTTAGACGAAAAACAGCACTTCTCAGGATTAACCAGATCTCTAGAAAAGAGACACTATTCAAGTTGCCAATTCGTGTGAATGTAGAGTAGTGTGACTATAAACACTCACTCCTTTACTGTTGTGTGTGTGTGTATGTTTGCGTTCCCGTAAGTTTGTGTGGATAGTAGATATGGGTGTGTTTTTCTGCTCTTCCCGTTTGTGTGAATAGTATAGTGTGTGTTATATGTGTTCTCGGTCGTTTGTGTGGATAATATATATGGGTGTGTTTTATTCGTTCGCCTAGCGGTTTTGTGGATAGTAGAATGTGTGTTTTATGCGTTCGCCTAGCGTTTTTGTGGATAGTATAATGTGTGTTATATGCGTTCGCCTAGCGTTTGTGTGGATAGTAGATAATGTGGTGTTTTATGCATTGTCGTTCGTTGGTGAGGATAGTAAGTATGGAGTGTTTTATGCATTGTCGTTCGTTGGTGTGGATAGTAAGTATGTGTGTGTTTTATGG
>JAECUM010094463.1:0-42536 GCA_016617855.1 Megalonaias nervosa | reverse complement strand
CTAATTGAGGAGTTTCACATACAAATTCCAAGCACCACCAGTATAGTGCTCTGGTTAATTTTTTATCAGATGCCTCCAGCAGAAATGTTTCTTCCGCATCTTTATTTATTATAACGAATACAACTCCAGAAAAAGTATCGATTGAATGACGCCATGGAAATGTAGTAAATATACTGAATTTTGCTATGCTAAATATAGACATCCTGTATACGCCAGTAATTTCTGCGGTGTGTTTGAGAGTATTATCTTGCAGTGTCCATACTCCTAATCCTGATGCTACTGTGTATACTACGTTGAAGATCTGCTTGTGAGGCATTCCAGCAAGTAACTTTGTTACTAGATTCGTTTTTTCAACGATATTAGGACTTCCACTAACAATATCGTTGATTTTCATGTTAATGTCGGTAAGTTTTATGTCAACGACTGGTGGATTTCCAAAAAAGTCATGAATAGATCTGTTTATATTTCTACGGAAATTCAGAAACGCTTGCACGTGATTGGTAAAATCAGTTCTAACAGCGGTAATTTCATCATTGACTGTCATTAATGATTTATTGCCATCATCGACGTATTTCTTCGTTGCAGCGTCAAAATCTGTTTCTGGTGTTCTGAGATTATTAATACCATTATTATTCATGTCGAGAAATGCACGCATTATACCACCGCGCACTGACACGTACTTGGATTCTTGATCATCGACGTATTATTTTTGTTGCTGCGTCTGTATCCGAGGTTGGATCTCCAAGATATGTAATTTTTCTTCCTGACATAATAATGTCACCGGTAAATACATCACCAGTTTTCTTAACATAGTCGTTAACCGATTTACCGGAATCCTGTATTTTACCCTGATCAGTGAAAGTAACGACATTATTAACAACCGCATTTGGAATTCGTACAAGTACATCTGGTAGTTGTATGTTACTCGTTTTTAATCGTCCTTGTTTGTCCTGAAAAACGACTTCATTTTGATCCACACTTGTGATATTTAATAAATCATCGATTTAATTTCTGAGTTGATCAAGAGTTGCGTATTTAGATAAATCGACCTTCTGATCTTTGCGAGTAGATCTTCCATAAATATCTACCATTATATTTACTGATATCTGTTTAAGTGTGATACCGTTCAGTAGTGAACGCGTGCACGACTTTATGAGGTGGCGCTGTTGATTTTGATACAGCATCAAGCACGGGGAGGGTTTCACGACCGCATATTGGGGGATCAGATATTTTTTGTGTTGGTAGCGTTGAATACCAGATTGGAATACTTTTATCGCTGGTAACGTACTCTAAAAATTCTTTTGGTGGTGCTAATCCATACGAATCGAAATAAATAATTTCACGTGGATCAATTGCATATCCGACCCAGTGCGTGCCTGGGCCAGAGTTTTTATCGAGATTAATGATACCGGTTTCAATATTGTTTGTTTTTTTTGGCAATTGATCGCGCATAAAAACACCTCTGAAGTTTTTTATATTTAGTTGCTTAGCAGCATTAAGTAAATAAAAATTGGACATGGGTGATATTAGTAAACTGTCCCGGGAAGTCTTAGACCCTTTCCGTACCACGAATACGGGGTTCCTGGTAGTCTTAGACCTTTTCCATTTTTTTTTATTCCTTGTCCGGTTGCTTTCTTTAATGCCATTCCAGCAGCAGTTCCAACAGCACCTAGCGCAGCTGCTTTTGCAACAGCTGGGGCTGCAGCTGCTATTAAAGCTGGTATAGCTGCGAGAAGTGGAAATATACCACCCGTCTTAACAGCATCTTTGATAGCTCCCGCAGAAAGATTAAGTTTTATACCTTTATTTGATTTTTTAGCTTCATTGAAGTTTTTGAACTGACGCTCGGTCAACGATAGTTTATTTGCACCGGTCATCTGTTCTCGCTTTAGCGATATTTTTATTCCAGTTATTTTTTGATGCTGATTGTAGCTTTTTGATCTGACCAGGAGTCAGACTCACACTAACGTGATGATATGACATTTATAATATTATGAACGATCTAATTACATGTTTTCTACTGGAGCATCAATAACTCTCATTCGTCCACCAACACCTTCGAGTAACATCGATTTATCGCTGAGTATAACAGCGATTGCTCTATAATTAGGAATAGCTCCAGCATCTCTATTAACACGAGCTCGAAAGTGTATATCAACTACTGATTGTCTGGTTAAATCTAAATGTTCTAGTGAAAAGTAATAAATCGGATACAGCGTTGTAAAATCTAACTGTGATATTTGTAAACCAGTATCAATATTCTGATCACACCCCATAAAAGACATAAGACGATGATATGCACGTGCTACATGATTTTGATTGAAATTCAGTAATATATCCTCAGATGGTTCTTGATGTCCATTTATCCTTAATGAAACTTCAGAAACACCGAGTTTATCAAATATCATTATACTTTCATCTTGATCGTTTACTCGTGCAGTATTTTGAAACGCAATAAATATATGTCGCGGTGCAGAAACACCTTGCTGTGACGCTATTTGCCATATAAATAAACCATTAACAGCGCTATCTACAGAATCTGTGGTCATAGTCAACCATGACAACGTTGATTTACCGCCTTGACTCATAAAAGATAACAACCGGTCTTCTTCAGATATTGACGGAGTCATCACTGGCATCCACAGGGAAAGTTTTGTTAGTACTACTATACCAGCATCAACTGCACCAGGTCGCCAGATTACATCATTATCAGTGCTTTTTCGTACAAGTACAACTGTGTGCTTAGCTCCGAAAATGACTTTTCTGACATTTCTACAGAATCCAAAGATATGTGACAGTGGAATCGCACATGAAAATGCTCTCCTATCACCTTTTAACATTGCTCGACTTGCTGCAAATCCTAAGTTGAAATTTGCATTAATTGATGTTACTGCAGTGGTATCTGCAGCTCCTCCTGCATCTCTTACATCACCTATAGTTACGTTTCTACTTTCTGGAAAATCAGTTGTATCCTTTGCAAACATCATTGACGGGCCAGCCGATCTTGAATAATCGTCGCTGTATCTCGCAAGACCCAATATCGTCGTGGCAACGTCGACTTCTTTCTGAATTGATTCAATATTTTTTCCGTCGATCATGTACGTAGCGCTATCAAACAACGCCATAATGCCATTATTAACAAAACCAATTCTAACATCAGCGGCATATACTACTGGTGCTGCAGGATTAACGTTATTTAAAATTTCACCTTCGACTTCAATAAATGCTTCAGCGGGTAGGAAATACCTACTTGTATCCTGAACCTGTAGTTCGATTCGTCCACGCTGATTTGGCAGTCGTGCGTCATAAGAATAATACTGATAATCGCGCACAGACTCATCTTTGAGAACTGGTGCGTCCATGTCAAACACGGGGTCAGATATGCGCTTAAACATCTTTATTATTATCGTCTTCGTCTAACACGAAGACCACTTCGAGAAGTGAGACCACTTCCTGCTATCAGACTAGCGGTTATATTTTTTTCCTTTTCCGACATTGGTACATCAGCCAACTCCGCTAGTTTTTGATTAGCGGCTTGATTTATTATTTTACTTACACTTGCTGGCATCACTTCAGTGCTAGCCAATTTCACAGGTTGAGGTCGGACGGGTTGTGGTCTGCGTATTAATCGTGATAGTCTATCTTTGATTACTGAGAATGCTTTGCTAGCAATATTACCAACAGCGCTTATACCTTTTTCACGAACAACATCAATAGCTTTCATCCCCAGTTGCTTTGCAATCGGTATTGCTTTTGGGGCTATTCTTCTAAACAGACCCTGAACAACATCACCTAATCCATCTCCGTAGGTCGTTTTGTATACTGGTAATCGAGAGTTTATTACCCTGACCATGGTAGGTCCACGTTGTGTACCATGCACGATCATTTTGTTATTAAATGACTTTATCACTAATTGTATCTAATCACTGTGGTAATCATCGGCGATTTCATTAATGAGAGACCGATATACATTAATATCCATGATACCGCCTGTAAATAATCGTTTGCAAATATCAGATGCTTCATTAATGATTTCTGGGGAATTATTACCAGCTCGTTTTCCTCCAATGAGGATTTCTAATCGATTAACGTCAGCAAGAACGTTATTGGGACAGGTAATAAGACCACTCCCTAAACCACTTCCAGTTGCGCCAGGAGAGGTGTCTGACGGCCAATATTCTTCTTCTTCCTCACGTATTGCTCTGACTGGTTGTCGTGGTGATTGCAATCGTTTCATTGTTTCTTGTCGTTCTTGTTCTCGTTGTTGTAGCTCTTGTTGTAGTCTTTGTGATCGTTGTGGTAGTGGTGGTTCAGATTGTTGTGGTAGTGGTGGTGTTTTTTGTTGTTTTTGTTTTTTATCCTTTCTTCTTGATTGAATTAATTTATCAATTTTCCTATCATAATCCTTATATAATGGATCACCATCTCTAGCTTGTTCAACATCCATACGTATGCGATATAAATATTTTCGCCATTGTTCACTGGATTTAATATCTTTTGCGTATTCAGGTTTCATTAATTTACTTCTTTGACTAAAACTATCCACAGCAAATTCAGCTAATCATTGTAGGTCAAGGTTATTAATTGTCTTAATAGTTTCTTCATCAAATTTATTTATCAATTCAGCAGTACTTATTGCATGACTCTTTTGTTCAGGGGCTAGTGCTTCATCACCTTCTGCTTCATCACCTTCTGCTTCAGCACCTTCAGGTTGATCTTCATCCTCAGGTATTTCCGGGACTGGCATCGCAGCAGCTATTTCGGCTGGAAGTTTTTCAAGAATCTTTTTTGTTTTCTTAGTTCTTCTTGCTATTTTTCCAGTTGCTTCAGCGGTTTTCTCTAACACAGGTAGAATGCCTTTAGTAGTCTCAGTGATAGGTTTAAATAATTGTTCTGCACCTTCTGCAAATTCTACCTGATACTTCTGACGCGATTGTAGTTGTTGCTTAACAGAATCACGAACAGGTAGATATTTTTTAATTGCCTCTAGTCGCTCTCGAGCTAATTTAGCTGAGTGTGGTTCTTCAATACTCATTATTAATATAACAATGATGATTTAATTACAGCAGCAGGAAGGGTGAACGACAAAAATTGAGTGACCCGCGAGTAAACGAATCGCATAAAAATCTGAAAAAAAATACGTCAACAAAAAGTAACGGAAATGAGCTAACCCAAACGATTTATTATCCGTTTTTCAAACTATATGGTAATAATAAAAGTTAGGAGGTTCGGTTTATGTTATTGACCTTTTTTTTTCAGCCCCTGTAGGAACCTTTATTTTGTATAAATAAAGTCTCTGCAAAGTTGTAGGGTTCACCCTTCCTGCTGCTTCCTGATAACGAGGCCTGACAATCTCATCTGTTATTTCATAGTCAGAGTGTATATGCTGGACCTGCCCGTGTGAGAGCAAATGAATCTGGGACCCTGAATTACCCTCTTATCCTCATCAGGTTCCTCAAGAAGCCCATGTGAACATAATTCAGGCTCTTGGCATGGCACCTATACACCGTCCAGATTTGCATGCATACAGGGTCGACATCATATTGACTTTGAAGACCTTCACGTTTCTTTGCAAGATGATGCATCTGCGTTCCCACACATTTGCGCAATGTGTGCCAAAGGCCACGCTTCCTTTCGAAAAGTCTGGCATTGGTTTTATTCGTGATTTGAGATGCACGTGACGAGATGGGTGAACATGTCCACTGCAAAGAGGGTTTTGCTATTTACATTTATACAACTTCGTTTCACTTGCATGCGCAGACCAGAGAATAGAGTGCGGCTTTGTTAATGTTCCTTTCCATTGCGTCTATTGGCAGTCACTGTACTAACCGTTTATCGTGTCAGTGAGTTAGTTGGAAAGTCACTCGGTTCGTCAGTCAATCAGTTTGAAGGTAATTAAACCAGATTTACTGATAAACAAATCGACAAGTCAGTATCTTAATTACTTAATAATCTATTTTCGTACACGCTAGTTCTTTAGTGTTATGCTATAAAATTACTGTATTGCTTGAAATTATATGATTGTAAAAAAGAAAATAACACCACCAACAACAGAGTAGACATGCTTCCAGCTAAAGTGTAATTCAATTCGGACAAACTAGGGAGAAATTTGCCAGCTTTGCACGGGCTTTATTTTGGGCAATGAAACATAAAATAAAAATGTTGAGGTCTAATTAACACAAGTACGTCAAAGTGAAACCTTAGAATGTAAAGTTAGCGTCCTTGTGCCACAATATAAAGTGTGTTTTCTCATACAATTTGATATCGTCGGGCTAATGGAGATCCATTATTTAATCCTGGTTCAATGAACCGTAGTCAGGGTCAAAGGCACAATTCACACCAGGATCACCGTTTCAAATGGAACGTTGTAAAACCTCAAAATCATTTGTGTAGGCTTAACTAACATTGACAGTTTCTGCCGTTATTTTAACTCTGTCACGAGTGTGTGGTTTGTTATATGATATACGTGAAAATGATGATGTCCTAGCTCTGTCACGGATCTGTGGTTTTGTTATAGACTTTACGTCAAATTGGTGATGTCCTAGCTCTGTCACTCATCTGTGGTTTTGTTATAGGCTTTACGTCAAATTGGTGATGTCCTAGCTCTGTCACTCATCTGTGGTTTTGTTATAGACTTTACGTCAAATTGGTGATGTCCTAGCTCTGTCACTCATCTGTGGTTTTGTTATAGACTTTACGTCAAATTGGTGATGTCCTAGCTCTGTCACGGATCTGTGGTTTTGTTACAGGCTTTACGTTAGCTTCTCTCGATAACTCTTTCTCCTCCTACTTCTAATATTTCATATACATTTATTTGCAGAGATATCAAATTCAGTTATAAAACTTTCCCACTCGATTCGATTTTCAACAATGACTATACATACATCCAGAATGCATTTTGACGGTCTATAACATTTTTATGGGAAAGTATTTAAAATTGACTCCGTAGAGTAAAAGACGCATTTTTAATTAATTTTCTATTTTGTATTTGTATTTAAATTTTTTCTCCTTAACCTATTAAGATACAATAATATATTTACCTGCAATGTTAAATATTCAATCCTGCAAGCATCCATTTCTTTCATTCGCTTATTTCCTGACCAAAGTTGGTACGAAAAACGTCAAATAAACTGTAAAACCGAACCAAATAATAAAGTGATATGAATAATTTGTATTTATATTTAATTTGTATCTGTTAGGGGGTTATTTCTCCATGAATATATCTTATATATAACTCTATTTGGACTTATCGATAAAAAAAATAAACCAACGAAACACGACCTTAAGGAAGGAAACAGTCATAAATCGTCCATTATTTTATACTAGTAAGTTTTTCGTACCATTTGCATTAAATACATCTGTTTATTCTTCTTCTTTATACTATTATATAACTAGATAAGTAAACAAGATCTTTGAACATAGCAGGTAAATATTAATATATTGATGTTATGAGTTCTATCGAGAAATAAATATGCATGTGTTGGTGTAACCATTGTTTTATTTATTGCTCTGAATGGTCGAACCTTCTGCATGTACTTAGTTTCATACCAAAACATTTAGGTTTTAAACGACTTATACTAAAACTGTAGTTTATTGCCTTTAATGTTGTTCATATTGAGAATATATATATATATATATATATATATATATATATATATATATATATATATATAGATAGATAGATAGATAGATAGATAGAGAGAGAGAGAGAGAGAGAGAGAGAGAGAGAGAGAGAGTGTGTGTGTGTGTGTGTGTGTGTGTGTGTGTGTGTGATCTATGTTTAATTTCTTTTTATTGTTCTAATTCATCTGCCCAGTGGAAACTTAACTTGTACCTATATTTCTTGCAAAAGATCAGGTCTTAGCAGATTTGTACTAAAATTACGTTTCTCTCTTTATTAACTTTCCAGTTGTACCTTGTGGGCTTCGAGTGGCCCATTGGTATAAAGCGCTTGCACTTACATATCATTCCCACGCTTCACCGCTACCCGTGTGAATTCGAGTCTTAGCTAGACTAACTTGAGTGTGTGGGAAAGCTTGAAAGTAGCTTCCCATAGGTCGGTTTTTTTCCCCGGTTCTTTATCCAACAAATAAAATGGCGTTTAAATCGATAAACGTTGTTCCCTGCCGAGGTGTTAGCTTACGTGGGAGGCTTTATTATGGCAGTAACGATATCGGGAAAGGGAAATGTCGTTGAAAGATAAAGAAAAAAAGAATTGTTATGTCGAGCGATATATTTATACCTTTCTAAATAGAATATTTTTGTCAAGAAGTACTGTGTTATTTGTAGCCTTATAAATATATAGAGTTCAAAATCAATCCGCTAACATTTGGAAACCTGCATGAAAGTATAGTTCAAAAATCAAGACTTATCCGTTACATATTGTATTGCCATTAACACACTGATAATTCCAAGTAAAAGCCTAATAAAATTGCTAGCTGCAAATCCTGCTCGAAACTTAAAGTATCAAGCAAGTATTGGTTATACGACTTTATCTTTTAATTAGAAGCATGATGGCTCAATGGTTAGTGTTCCGGGCAAACGACGGACAGATTGGGTGCTGGTTCCAATGCCATCATTGGATCATACGAGGCATCTGCAGGCGTATCCTTGTGTACTCTAATTCCGCGGGCACTAAATAACATTTCTTATGTTGCTGTGCCGTAAACCACGAAGGAAATAAGAACAACAATCATGAGAAGCGAATGTGTAAGCAATGTAGGTAGGTAGGTAGGTATTTTGACAGGGAAGGGAGGCAGATTCACTATTTACATTGGTTAGAGAAAGTAGTACAAAATATGGACATACTCATTCAGGTTGTACAAGCCACATTTCGTTAAGAAAAGACACGTTTGTCTCAGTGAATTTCGTACACTTCATGAAAGTATCAGTAAGGTTCACTTTAATAAGCATTTGTAAAGACACATCGGACTATTAAAAATAAGTTACTGAGGGCACTGATATGTCAGTGGTCAAACCAGATTTGTTTAGTGGGAATATATGTATGCACGAATAGGGTTTAAAGCCGAATCGGCACAATCCTATATTGTAAATTTATGAAATTTAGGCATCCTAAACCAGGCACACACAAAAAAACAGAGAAAAAGGTAAGAATGTTCTTTGCCATATGTGCCTCATAACTGACCCGATGTCGATAAAGAAAATGACCATAACAAGTGTTGACGGACGTACGTTGGGCCATAAAACAAATTTATATGGCCTTGTCCAGTTGAGCTAAAACAAAAATGATCAAAACGCGATAATGAAACCTCCGGTCACAACGGGTAAGACTGCATGACTTTGGAACTTAAGATAGGTCCTCAACATTTCGACAAGTCTTGAACAAGCCAAGACATGTGATATAATTAAATAAAGACAAACTTTTGACTCAGATTATACATGCTAGTTAACAAAAATGATTCTGATTTTCACTGCATACCATATAATAGTGTCATTCTGGTATCATTTGTGGCTTTTGACGCGGAGAACAGATCCTTACACAAGGTTTAAGAATTAAACATCTCATAGCCCCAAGAGACCAAAGTTTTTGAACAATATTCTTCGGAAGTAGATAAGTAAATAATTAAAAACATACCAACTTTTCTAGTTATATATGTGTTCCTAGTCTATTTACCCACAGATTGTTTGACTTACTAACCATCTGACTCTCCAAACAAACAAACACACTAACAAATGTCCAGCTGACTGACACACTAGTCAATTACTTCAGTGACCACCACACTGTTCAGCTGAAAACCTGACCAAAACAAACTGTACAACTTAGAAATTACAGAAAGAAAATCTACCGACGTCCTTTTATTCGGATGATTAATGGTTGTAGACACAACAGTATCCATAGTTAGTGTCTGGTATATACTGGCAGAATGAACCACTTTCACATTCTGCGACAAATCGTCGACAAGTGGTCCCTGTTGGGACACTGCCGGATGGGCAGACATCTGTAAATATAATCGAAAAATGAAAATAAAATGTAGCTGGAGAGGCAATTAAGCATGTGAAAGAATATGAATGTGTCATTTATATTAAGAAACTTTATATCATACTTAAACTAAAGATTCTTAGACAAGGGGAGACAATAATGTGCACATCTTCACATAGGCATTAATAATATTCCAAGGTTTTAATATTTGAAAGTAATAGATAGGATATGACAGTGCGAGAACATTACATGATTAAAGCAGATTAAGTCAGACTGCTATTCCGCAAAAAAAAAATAATCACACATTCTCAAATGCCACTTCGTGAAGACCTATTCTAACAAAATAACGCTTGTAAATTTTATGTTATAACCTAATCCTTACGGGTACTATTCAATCTGATTAAAATCAGATCTCCACTGTTATACATCAAGATCTGAAAGCGGCCGCTTAGGGGTCATATTCTGGCAACATATGTTGTTACATAATAGCTAATTTTATCGGCCATTCAGATGAAGCCTTATATCTTTGATACTGAGCAGTGTGGATGAAGAGCATGAATGTGTACCGAACAATTTGATTCACTTTCAGGTTTTTGAAAGCTGCATTTCCAGTGGCTAATTCAAAGGTCACCAGAACATGACCCCTAAGTGGTCGTCGTCAAATCTTCACGTAGGATATAGAGGAGATCTGATTTTAATCAGATTGGGGTACTGCTATACTTCAAGCACTTGTAAATTGCAAATTAGTCCATTATTTTATTTAGAATCTGAGCTAAAATAAAAACACTTTTTCTGAGAAAGTACAAAGGAAGAAGAGAGACAATACGCGCAATGCTTTGAGAAAAATTTTCAAAGATGGAACACGACAAGACTTAATTTGCTGAAGGTAAAGAGTTTCGATTTCAGGAGATTTCAGGAATTTGGTCGTATGACTCTTTGCAAACTTGACTGAAAAACAAACAGCATAGCCTTTCCATGGGTGAGTTAACAAGAAACAATGTCGACGAAAACATTTTCTTGTTGAACACGATCAAAGAAATCATACGAGACACATGCTAGTATCTGAAATATGTCTAGTCTATGTTCGCTCACGCCTTCAGGTTGATAAAATTTGGCTACCTACGGTAATATTCAATAGATGTTATAGTGAGCATCGTAAATGTCCTGTTCTATTTTATGCTTTGCCTCAATTATTTTAAAGGTATGCCTCTTTTAATGCTAATTAACTCGATGTGTTTTCCTTGTATTGTAATGCCTTTGTTTTAAGAATGTCTCTTTCAGCCTTTGATGTACCCTGTTTAATTCGAATTATTTTTTGTTCTGTATTCTACTATATTATCGCAAAGTTTGTTGTAAGCCCTTGGGAGTCACTTTAACGTCTCCACACACTGTATATGTTTTTGAAGTTTATTTATTTTTGACTTAAATTTTTATTGTACATCATCTTGCAATTTGCCAGATACATATTCATCTAGCTTACTATTATCCTTGTCAAATAAATGTAAGTGAACAATGTAGAAAGCACGATAAAGGCAACTTCGCCAAGAACATGGTCAGGTAACATAAGACAACTTAAAATATCCACGTAGAGTTCAACTTGCACGTCCACTTGGAACTCATTCACATCAATTTTAACAACAAAAACAGATTTCAAAGACATAATAATCTACGAGGTAGCAAAATTATAAAATCACAAAACATGAAATCACGTTAAGTGAAAGAAATTAATTTAAATGCAGACAAAGAGAATCCATATAATTTACCTCGCGAGTATAAGCTCTACTTAGACTGATGCATAAAAATACTCTTGAAGAATAAAATTCCTGAAGTTTACTATAGGTTCATCGATATAAAGATGTTGCCAGGTTCACCATTCCATATTCTTTTAATCAGTTCGCAAAATCCTACCTAACAGCAAATGGACCATTACTTTACAGAAGCTGTACTTAATAAATGAGCTGAAATGTATCAACTGAAACACAACGTCTGCAAAATAATAAAGAGCTCAGCAAAATGTCAAGGATTTTGAGCACTATAACGGTATGAGAAGGTAATATAGAGTGCCAAACAGTTTTGAAGTGGTCTGAGCCAAGTGTTGAAACAGTTTCTACTGCTACTGGTGTTTCTGAAACTTCATTTTGTTTAGTTTATCCGAAATAGTTACATGTGCAATTGTTGATTTAACTTTTACTGGTCCTAATACAGCAATTGGAGGCACTGCTGTAAAAGTCATGAGAAAATAATAAATTAGCAACAATGTTGCAAAATATGATGAAATCGTAAAATATGACGTCACTAAGTTAACCTGTATTGACGACATGATGAACAGAGCGACAACAACAAATCAAATCAATCATAGTGTAATTATTTTGATCATCAACGCGTACAAAAGATACCAATAGAATTTTATGTTAAATGAAGAATAATTATGATGCAAATCTATACAGAAAAAAAGAAACATAAAGGATGGTACGAAACATACTTTGTCAGCTCACTGAACATATAATAATATCTAATAACACAATCCATTTTTTGCAGCTTATAGAAGAATAGCGTTAAATTTAGAAGATTATTTGTTTAGGAATGACTAATATCTCCTCTATAAATGAACAGCAAATGATCTTTGCAAAACAAGACAAGATTATCACACGTCTCTGAGAAAGATATCTAACCTCTTTTAATTACAATAATAGAAAATTACAGTAATAGAAAACTATCTATTTTTATTCTGGAAAATAGCTTTTGTTTCTGGATATTATAATATTTTCTATGAATTGAACAAATACATTTTATTAAATCATTGGCAAGAATGAAACTGTTTCAATTCCTAATGGTTAATACATCATCGAGATGTTCATGAAAAATTGGAAATGATTAAAGAAGTAACGACTGTTAGTCATAACAATGAAACAATATTTATGTTATTGCTTGAAACACATATACAGTTTCTACAACAAACTACATCGCTAAAGTGTTAAGACGTAACAGACGGTAAACTATGAAAGCATCCAAAAAAGCAGATGCGATTTATCTGCTTCTAAACCACAAAATGAGCAGTTTCCTTGATCAGATCAATAACTCCAAACATTGTTGTGATAAACATTATTCAGCTTTGTTGTTTTCACATAATGTTACTAGACGTTACAAAGAATTACATTTAACATATTGAAAATCAGCATTGTAGCTGAAGACTGGAAATTAATTGTTTTTAAAGTTGGTCGAATAAATTCCCTGAGAGGCATTTGGTGTAGATCATGTATAGAATGGTTCAATAAGTATTATAAAGGGGCCCCAGTGTGTTATTATCTTTAGAAAATGAGAGAAAAGCAGATAAAAAGATTCTGCACAAAATCAATAAATTTATGGTGACCTAGGCCTTGGCAGTAACCGTATCACAAATTTATTTTATCATGCTAAATCAACTGATACCGCTAGTAAAGAATTTTTAAATAAGCGACTGAATGGATAAGTGCAAAAACACATTTAGTGATAACATTTTAAAATATATCAGGATGTGGAGTGCGCAATCTGACAATAAACAATTAGATATTGAACCGAATCGGACTGGAAGAGGTAATAAAATCTCTGAACTAAAGAAATAGATTCGTGAGAACAGAAGATGAAAAGGGAATATTTTGTCTTCTCATAATTAAAATTCTGAAACAGCATGAGAAAAGGCAGAGGATTCACCTAACGTTAGATAATCTATACACCATCCAAGTAACCAGGGAGATGGTCACCACTGAGAGCAACTAGAACGTTTTACAATCTCCGTTGCAACAGTCATAAGGAGAATGTAATAATGAACACAGAAATAACGAGCAAGAAATGCGATAAGTTATGACATCGTTTATTAGATAATTACTGACCTAAATAATACGATTATTACTAACCATAATATATAAGTAGAATTGCAAGAAAAAAATGATTAAACAGAGAGAGAGAGAGAGAGAGAGAGAGAGAGAGAGAGAGAGAGAGTAGACAGCCGAGCGTCAAAAGATAAAAAGGACTAAATACGGTTATATCTATTGAATAACTTATGATTTATCTATTGCATATTTGAGCGATAACGTCTGCAAAATAAAGAGAACTTTTAGTACCTGAATTTTACAACAAATCACACGCCGAGGTTGATCAATCTTAAACAGATACGAAAAAAGACTGCTATGTTATCCAAGAAGTAATCAATAATATAGATAGCATTGGGTGTTAGGAATGGTGAATGGTAAAAAAAGTCAATGACAACCAAATTTGATGAAAAAATACACTAATGCTTTACAATATTCTAATTAAAATGCCCATGCAGATGTAAAGGAATCTTATTTTCTATTTCTAGTTTATGACCACAAAGAAGAGGTCTATCGGGTATATTCTCTTCTTCTCTAAGTTTATTCATAATTGACCCATCTTATTTGCTTTTCTTTTGTCTTTTACAGACAAGTATTGGCTCATGGCCCAAGCGTATAAATTAGTGCTGTAAAGTCACTAGATATATGATTTCAACTTTGACTCATCGAATATTGCATCTAATTTATATTCCCATCTATGTTTGAGATTTATTCGTAACTAACTTTTGCGTATCTATGTGGTATCATATTGCGTATCTGTGTGATACCATATAACGAATATGGTATCATATAGCGTATAAATGTGGTATAATATTTCGTATATATGTTATCATATTGCGCATCTATTTAATATCATTTTGCGTATCTGTTCGGCGTCGTATAGCATATCTATTGGTCTCATATATCGCAGGTATCATAGTATTTGCAAATCGAATTCTGCTATTGATCATCAGGAATATGTCATTATCTGTAAACGGTTTTAGTTCAGGATCGGATATTTTTAAAATCCCATTATTCACTGTCTTAATAAATACAAATGCTGAGAGGACTCTAGCTTATAGTTTGTTATACATACATTTTCTAAATTTTCAAATATGTCGAAAAAGCAACAAACTTACTGGACTTTACAAATACACTTGCCCGACTCCATGGAGCAGCCCAGATTTGGATCGCGCAAGCTCAGGTTTTCATGGTTCTTCTCGCGGGCATGTACAACAAATTGAAAGGGGGGGGGGAATTTGTGTTCCGCTCGTAACTTGATGTTATGATAATGTGAATATTTATTATTTAAAGTACGTTTTGACAAATATGAACTTAACATTTACATTTTAATCGTACCTATCCGAGATGCGACGACATTCTGATCCTAACCTAGCCTCGTGTAGTGTGTGAGCTTGTAGACTCTAAACAATCGGCTTGCCAAAGATTTCTAAGACGAGTACGTGTTAACTGTCAATAATATAAATTGACAGATTTATTTGACAGGTATGTTTGGTCGTAAAAGCCACTCGTCTCTATTGATTAACCATTGGGAAGATTTCAAAAACATAGCACCCAGAAGCG
The DNA here is from genome assembly GCA_016617855.1 of Megalonaias nervosa. Lineage (NCBI taxonomy): Eukaryota > Metazoa > Mollusca > Bivalvia > Unionida > Unionidae > Megalonaias > Megalonaias nervosa. The sequence continues at coordinate 27,185 of JAECUM010094463.1, read as the reverse complement.
GTGGGAATGATTTATGGCTTACGTTATAATTACAGGGTACATATTTACTCTTTGGCAAAGAATCAAAAATAAAAGATGTGTTCTCCATCTCAACGTTGGCTTGACAAATATTCTTATGCATCTCGCCGATTTCAAGGAGACTAGGTACTTCTTGTTAAGTAAATAGATAAAATAAGTGTTCCCAAGTGCTTCAATTGTGATTATACATAAGTCATTACAAACAGTCTATCTTTCATAATGGTTGGTTTAGTTCATGAGATAAGTCTGCTATTTTATCTTAACAAAATGAAACAAGGCTTGATGAAGTTTCAAGCTCTTATGAACCTGTTGTAAAACAAATAAAAGAATGAGGCTTTGAAACGTGCAAACAAGTGACAAACATTATGAATTAATCCCTGGGTAAAATATCGTTATTTGTTGTTTAATTTTTCCGTTCATTTCGTGGCATCACCCATTGCCCCTGTATAGAATATTTTCAATATATTGATCTTATTCTATATTGAAAGTTTCTCTATTCGGTTTTTGTCAACTTCTTGAATAAGATATTGCATAGGTCTGGCTGTACATTTAATGAATCAAATTGTTGGAATCATTGAACGAAGATGTTCTTGCTTGAATGTCATTGAAAAATTCATATAAATCTTAAGCGTTGTCAGCATAAAATCTGTGTAAATTTAAATTTTTTGGTTAATTAATATTATAGACCTTTCTTTAGAAATTTATTTAAAATTTTATTCTTCACACGATTTAATTTTTAGCTCGAAAGCTGGAAATTGAATGGCAAGAGCACTGTAGGCCAGTCCTCGATGTCACTGAAACATTTATCTAAATCTTAAGGTGTTTTACCGTAAAGCCTGTACAAAATTTTAAATTTTGTTTAATTAATCTCTTAGACATTTTGTTAGATGTCTGTTCAAAGTTAGGTTATTCATACGACTTTATTTCTAGCTCAAATGCGTATTAAAGAGTGTTGGCGCTTTGCTGCAACGTCCTTTCAAGACAGGAGTTGTTGCAGAGGAACATCCACCTGTCCGATGCTAAGTAATGTTTGGTGCTAGGTCACCAGCTGTATTAGCTTTGAATCGAGGCAGAAACTTACATCAGTTTCAGATTTACACGTCTGCTAGAAGTGTTCCAGTAGCCCTGCATTATATAGCATTTGAGAATGAGGTAATTTTTCTCCACTGACTGTCTGGTTTAGACCGTTTCAATGAAGTTTTCTACGACTGTCATATACATAGCCAGACATCATTTACAGGTGTTCTCCCGCTGTCATATACATAACCAGACAAAATGCACAAGTGTTCTCGCATTGTCATATACATAGCCAGACACAATCTACAAGTATTTTTCACTGGTATTACATAGCCAGACAAAATGTACAAGTGTTCTTCCCTTCTCATATACATAGCCAGAACATATTTAAAAGTGTTCTCGCAGTATCATATACGTAGCCAGAAAATCAAGTAGATATAATATGATTGTGCTGTAATTTGAATTTATCATTGGATCATTTTGTATTTAATTTATTGTCCAAATAAGATACTATTATAAAACATATAAATATTATCACGCATAAAGTTGTTTTCGGACGTAAACGACATTATCCAAATGTAAAAGGACAAAAGTATAATGTGAGACACGATTGTACGGACATCAGGTTTCAAAATCACATACGTACAACTGAGACATGATTGAATGGATGTCAGGTTTCACAAGTGTCACGTACGTACAACTGAGACATGATTGAATGGATTTCAGGTTTCACAAGTGTATAGGTATAGCTGAGACATGATCGCATGGACTTCTGGTTTTAAAAGCATATACGCACAACTGAGACGATCGCATGGACTTCAGGTTTCAGAGTACATACGAATACCAATACTGTTACTACTAATAATAGATCTTACCCCAAGTGTTAAAGGACCTGCAACAGACCCCAAGAGATGAGCCCGGAATATTTCTACATCTCTGACCCAAAGGGCATTGCTGATTTGCGAAACCAAGGCATGTACGTACTGTGGGGACCTCTCTACCAGGACAACTTCCTGTAATATGTAAGACAGACTTGATTTATTAGTTTAATAATATCATTGCTATTTTCGTTATAATGTTTATTCCAATTGAAATTTGTTGATTGGAAAATAACAATAACTGATACTTTTATCACTGTGATCGAGGATCATATTATAATCTACAATTATGCCATTCATAATCGATATATTTGATACTTGCCAATGTGTCGTGCGGATGTCATATCTTATGTGTACAAATTTCTATTAAATATTGATTTTGATTAAATGCAGTATAAAACCAGATACCACAAAAAACAACCGTCCTCTATGTATTTCATACCAAACTTTGGTGACCGCTACATACAGGTTTAAATAGAATTATTTTTCAGGTTTACATGGTCGTATATAATAAGGTGTTGTCCCACCGCAGCCCTCCTACTTTAATGAGTGTTTGCAGCATGGAGTCTATACTCGTCAACCGGACTGAAATTATTGCACCAGGCAAGGAAAAGACGAGTAGAAAGATGAAACCAGTCAATAGGATGCTTGAATGTCATAACCATGACAACTGGCCTGTCCGATCGAGTCAAGAAGACCTTGTGGTGGATAGAACATTACCATGATCGGTACTCCTGGGAAAACGTTGTCAATGATTCGGTCGTCAACGCCATCGAACATTTATCTGTCCTGGATGTTTCTTGACGATGAACCAACTATTGATGTTCACAGCAAGGCGGAAATATCTCCCGGAAAAGAAAGCATACAACCAGAAGTCACTAAGTGTGGATTACTTATCCTACTCAAGCACCTCCACGAGCTCCTTTCTCTGTGCTGGAAGAAAGGCGGAGAGCCACAAGATATAATAGAAGTTAACACCATCATTCTCTACAAAAGCAAGGGCGATATGAGTGATTGCAACAACTATCGCTGCATCTCCTTACTGACCAACATAGGCAAGATAGTTGCTCGCATTGTCCTGAACAGAATTTAGATTCTTGCAGATCGAGTTTGCCGTGAGTTACACCCTGCATGGCCTTCATTTACCCAACAAAGGCTTTCGACCATGTCAGCGGAAGGGAATTATTCGAACTGTTAGAAAAGATCAGATTTCCTCTAAAACCCATCAGCATGATCCTGTATTTCCATGACAACAGATATTTCACAGTTCATTTTGACGATATTGAAATATATGGTGGAGTCAAGCAGAGGTAAGTGATGAGTTTTTGCCTCTACCCTATGTGGGACATTCTTGACACTCATTCTGAAACACGCCTTTGGCTCATCCACCGAGAGAATACACCTTCACAACAGGTTCGATGGAAAATTCGACAATCTTGCACGTCTCAGAACCAAACCTAGATCTGCAAAGTTCTCATTTAAGACCTGCTCTAGTTGACTTTGACACGTCACACACAGACTTATCTCCAAAACCACACTGACCGATTTTCATAAGATTGCCAGGAATTCCGGCTTACCATCAACCTGAAAAAGATGGTAGGGATGGGTTAAGCTGTTAAAGAGACACCTTACGTCAACATCAACAACTATAAAAATGAGGCTGTCAGCAAGGTAACGTACTTTAGCTCTACCATTACGGACAACCTCTCTTAATGCGGAACTCAATTCCCGAACTGGAGAGACCACTTCAACAATGTAATGTCTGACCAGGAGGGTCTGGAGCAACAATAAGTTGAAAGACACACCAAAATACAAGTGTACTAAGTCTGCGTTATCAATACACTAAAGCAGGCTAAACAGCTTTTACCTACGCTGCCTCTGACGCTTTCTCGGCATCACCTGGAAGGATAGAGTTCCCAACACACAGGTTTTAGAGCGTGCACACATTCCCAGCATGTTCGTGTTGCTGAGACAGCGTTGTCGACGATGGCTTGGGCATGTATACCGAATTGATAATTGATTCATACCAAAGGACACCCTCTACTGCTAGCTAGACTCTGGCAAAAGGTTACCAGGTCGCCCACAGCTGCGCTTCAGTGATGTGTACAAATGAGACATCAAGGCTTTGGACATCTATGTGACCAGCTGGGATGCACATGCACAGGACCTATGTAGCTGAAGGCATCAGCCAGCTCAGACAAGGCTTTTAGAGATGCGAGAGACATCTGTTGCAATTGACAGAAGAAAAATGAGCCCGCAGAACGGACAAGATGCAACAACATGGGTCAGTCCAAGTCATCGTCTTTCAATGTGGCAGATGCAACAGAGACTTTTATCCCAAATGGATCTCTACAGCCACAACAGACGCTGCTCGTCAGCTAACTGACTACTTCAAAGGGCAACTACATAGTCTTCGGAGACTTAATGATACCAATAGATTCAATTTTAACCTATGAGTCAAATTACCAAAGACATATTTAGATTTAAAAAGTTATCAATGCGATATTCAAATTAGCACAAACATATATTAGATTCAAAGAGGTATTTTATTCCTTTCAGTTAAAGATATGTTTTGACTGTTCATTGGTTGGCCATGTTGGCGATCCTAGTTTTAGCCGCGTGACGTCGTGGTTCCCGACAGATCAAATGTGGCGGGTACAAGGGTTGCCATATCTGGTCATAGTACAGGAACAGGAGCAAAATGGAGGACATTGAGTTGCTTAATGTGTTCGTAACTTACCCGTTTTTGGCTCGTTAACTAGATCATTTTCATTTGCTCATTAACTATAGCCGTGGTAGCTCAGATGGTAGAACGTCGGACTAGTAATCTAACCTTCGCGGGTTCGATACCTTCCCAGTCAGCCTCTAGTCTGCAATGTCAGTGTCTTTTCTGGAAAGATATTTCCCTTTCATTTAGCAATTTCATGTAGGGTATTCCATATGAGAACAGAAGAGTTAAAGAAATTATTTCACGTCTGCATTTTAATATTGAGAGGTTTTGTCGATTACGTAAATTGCATCTCAGCATGATGCTACCAATAACCATCTTTGACGGGACACAAAATTTTAGTTACTGCACCAATATCAACAATGGAACAAACAAATTTATTTACATCCATTTTATTAGATATAGTAGGCAGATGCATGCCTATAAGGCTTGCGATACACAAGAAACAGAGATCGGTTGAGAAAGAAAGCGATCAGAACAAACAACCCAAGAGACAAGGCGATATAAAAAATCGAAATAAATGAAAGAAATCAAGATAAGATTTGCAAGGAAAATTATATGTAAATGTTATAACAATTCGGATAATCTCCAAACCAACTCAAAGTACTTTCCGAGGCTCACCCTACACTTAGTTAGTTAAAAGTATCCCATAATATACAACCATTACTATTCACACAAAATGGTGGCACACTAAACATAGCATTCTCCGATTTGGAGAAGACAGTGTTTAAATTCGTTTGTCACATATGTCTCTAAACTTAACGTTATCAATGTATCTCTCAGTACATTGACAGGGATTGAGATGGACATTCTAGACGTTATAAGAACAATTCCTCTAAATAAAGATTGTGGCTCTGATAAGATAAGTAATAATCTTCAAAGGGTGCAGCCCCAACAATTATAACATCTTTATGCATTTTATTCAACATATCTCTTAATGTGAAAATTGTCCCTGTTCTCTGGAAAACGAGGTAGTATTCCCAGTACGCAAGAAAGATGGAAAAATGATCTCACCGGTTATATAACGATTTCTTTACTTGGCTGTGTAGGCAAAATCACGGAAAGTGTCATTTTGAAACATTTATACACTTACTTACACGGAAATGATCTTATTTACAAATATCAGTGGGGCTTTCTTCCAAATCACTCAACAGTGTACCAAAGAAAGCATCTTGGTAAAAAGATGTATCGAAGTCCATCGACCGAGTCTGGCATTAAGGAATTATTGATTAATTGCTAAATATTTTAAGATACCTCAAATGCAAGATGAGTAGAAAGATTTTAGATATAATGTACCTATTATACAAAAGGTCGATTTTAGAATATGCAAATGTCTGTTCTCATATGTAATACCCTACCTGAAAATGTCCAATGGAAAGACGATTTCCTCAAATTTAGAAAGTATATATCCCGCCAAACAATAGCGTAAATTCTAATTATCTTTCTGTTGATAAAATATACTCTGCTGTACATGCTAGCATAAGAAACTAATGTAGCGACCTCAAAAAGATCTCTGTGACAGTTACCTGATGAACAATCCCTGACGCAATTGTGTGGTAGAAGCAGAAAGTGAATATTATTATATTTTCATATGCACTCGGTACAAAGGCAAATTCCAATATTTAGTCAAAGCAAAATGCCCATCCCAATCTCTACAAACACTCTCTTATATGATACACCTGAAAGTGCAACTGTGATAAATTTAAATTGCTTAAGAGTTTCAAATATACATTAGGGATACGAAGTGTTTGGCTAATGTTCCTTCCTTAGATTCTAAATAATCTAAATAATTGCTAATATTAATATTTCTCTTCATCAAACTGTATATTGACCAAATGATAGTGATGTAGGTGCATTAAATACTAAATGATATTTCTTCCGAAGCTTGGTAACATCATTGTTTACTTACCTCTCTCTCTCTCTCTCTCTCTCTCTCTCTCTCTCTCTCTCTCTCTCTCTCTTGATATGCTTTATTATGAATTATACATATTTTCTTTGCTGTGCACATAAATAAACTACATAAACATCCAAATACGTTTAGGAGTACATTTCGTTACATTTATATCGCCCAGAAATTGAAACAGGTGCACACAACTAACAAATCTGCACGATAAATGCGAAACGCAAGAACGAGGAGCATCAAAGATGCTTACTGGACAAAAAGTTTCTTCTGTCAAAATAACAGATAAGCAATTCATAAAGTGTACAGAAGCAATGAATGATTGTCTAAGTTTAAATGTTCAAATTTTGACAAAGAATTGTGAAATATCATACTTTTGCACTATACGACCTGTAAGGCTGGTGACCATGAAATTAGTTTCTAGTTGCAACTATGCCGCTAGAGTCTTAGATCTTTGAGGGATAATTAGTGAAAATATCAAATTGCTGTCTTTTACCGTTGTTAGAATGAATCGTTGTAGTCAGCATACAGAAACTGGATTTTTCTATTGATGCATATTATTGTACAGCGGGGGGGGGGGTAGCAGCATGTTTCATCAGGTTGAAGTTTTCATTCCTTCTGTATTCGTGGGATACTTTTATTTCAGGGACAAGAGTAATATCAAATCAATTTCAAGTATGAAATTGAAATAAGAGTAATATCAATCAATTTCAAGCACGAAATTAATTTTTTGCAAGAGCTACGCCTGAACAGTATGTAAATGTTAAACAAGAAGCAGCAAGCAATATTCGACGCCTGCTGAGCTCGTGGATGTACCCTCTTACTTCCGAAGCAACCAATTATTCAAATAAAACTCAGTAATCATTAAATATGTATACATTTACAAACTGAATGAAGAACGATCAAAAAAGCAAACAAAGAAGGAAAATGTTAACAAAATAATCAGTGCAAAATTGACACGACAATTCTAATCTTTCAATCCTCAGAGTGTAAAAATAATAAAACTTGCAATTTCAACCAATAAGGAAGATGTACTGAACAAAATCAGAGATATTTCGTCGATACGGTGCTGACATTTGCTTCGCATGTATTAATTTAATGAAGACAAAAGACGATTATTAACGGTTCGATTTCCCACAGTTACTCGCTATGAAAAGTCTGGTGAAAAAAAAAAATGAAAAAAAAAGCATAAAACAGAGCTAGGAGAAACTGTACAGCTCCTGATGCACAATGTAAGCCAAAACCTCTTCTTGAACCCGGCTATGATATGTCTTTCTGGGCTAGAATCGTCATGTCCAGCATACGGCATGAAATCATGCATTATTTACACCGCTAGAAACATGTATAAAGACTGGATCTCTTTGCAATACACCCTATAGCCAATTATACGAAACTATTTAATGCTACCTCATTACAAGGAATACGTCAACGTTATTTCGATAATACTTATTTTTGTGGACATATATCAATACATTGAAAGAACATTTATTACATAAGTACATTATGTTAACGCTAGTAACATCGTGGACACAAATTTAGTAAACTAACCTGTTTTTATGTTCAATTCATGAGCAAAATGGATTCCCTTTAAGCAAAATGGAACTTGTTTGCTGGGGGGGTGGTGTCCTTCTTGATATAAACAACTGTCATCTTTCATCGTTCAATAAAAACAGTTATTTACATTATTATTTCATTCTATCACTCGCGTATGGAGTTCTGTTCACATAAATTATTCATTAACGAATTTATTTTTTTATCCCCAATTACAGATTGCTTGTGCTCAATACAAAATAAAAAAGTCAGAATTGTATTGCGTAGAGCAATAGGAATTAACATTTTCTTGGAATGACAGTTTATTTTTGCTACAATTTATCAATAGAAAGGTTCATGTCATTTAATGCCATTTCTAGACACATTGAAAATGTTCCTGTTTAAAACAGGTTAGTGCTAAATAAGGACTTTGATACTATTGCTGTTTGAGACATGTTAGTGCTAAATAAGGACTTTGATACTGTTGCTATTTGAGACATGTTAGTGCTAAATAAGGACTTTGATACTGTTGCTATTTGAGACATGTTAGTGCTAAATAAGGACTTTGATACTGTTGCTATTTGAGTCATGTTAGTGCTAAACAAGGACTTTGATACTGTTGCTATTTGAGACAAGTTAGTGCTAAATAAGGACTTTGATACTGTTGCTATTTGAGACATGTTAGTTCTAAATAAGGACATTCATATTGTTGCTATTCGAGACAGGTTATTGTTTAAGACATGTTAGTGCTAACTTTATTGATTGATTGATTGACTGATTTATTGAGCACACCAGCCCATGAAAAATTATGTCATGTCAAGGTAATTCGAATAAGCCTTGTCTTGAGATACGTTTCTGGCATGATGATGATGATGATGATTAGTAGTAGTAGTAGTAGTAGTAGTAGTAGTAGTAGTTAAATCTTACCTGGGTTACGAGAGAAGACCTTATCAACCTGAAGCAGGATTGCAAGAAAAGCAATGATGGTGATCTTTGCCATTCTGTAGTGTAGAGTATTTGTTTGCCAACGTGAACTGTATTCCTATTTATTCTCATGCATTAATCACCAATTAATCAATTGTCAGGAAAACTGACGTAGGTAGAAATGTTTACGTGGACAGCTGGTACAGCAATTCACGTTTATTTGAGCCATACCTCCATGACAAGCTTACATGAAGACAATACAAAGATTCAACGAAATTGTTTTGCAAGACAGTCTGTTGACTCTAAACCCATTAAACACTCAAACAAACAATTGAATCAAACAATTGTTTTACGAAACAATCAAAATAGTTTTTCATTTCCTGGTGCTGAACAAGAAAAGCATACTTGCTGTCCAACTATTATGATTCTCTGGCAGGATTGAAAAATCCCACAACAATGCATATGATGGATTATTTCTCTCATTTTTGTATTAATTATTGTGGCTATGCCCATAAGTAACAATGAAAACCAATGTTTGAAATTTGTAATGGACATCATTTGGGTCATTAGGAATATATTGATATCATGACACCATGTGCACTCGCGTGAGGTAGGTTCTTTACTTACTTTTTGGCTACAGAGGTGTGGGGATCGGGTTATCCATGAAAAAAAGTTGTGCTCTATACGTCTATCCCTTATAAGTACACGTGGTGAAATCCAGCAGACATCATTATGTATTGATTCAGATGATATCAATATCATTTTTATAAATTTATATTGTATTCACCATTATCAATTTTTATTCACACTGATGCCTGAAGGAAGGTTAAATAACCAACCATATCTTTGGGTGTGAGATTTCCCTCTACCGCATCAACACATATTATGGATTCTATAAATCTCATATGACTTTCTCACATGAGTAAAACATGTCAAAAAACTATAGTAACGATTCAAAAGAATTCCTACTAATGGTTACCATACTAGTTCTAATATTATCGTCGCTTTCCAATACTGAACTATGTTGCATCCATAACTAGATCTTGAATTTGTAGGGTCTTCAAGAATGAGACGAGAGTTTACTCAGAACCTCGATACATGATATATAAGACGTCACCAAAGCTTTGACTTATACTTGGGTTAAAGTTTCCGCTTTAGATGCCTTTGTGCTTTAATAAGTCTAGCAAAGTTTGACAGATTTTGCTTGAAAGGGACAATAATTTAAACGCAAAGCTAAATTTGGATACATGAATTCCAATTCCAGGAACAAATATGTACTCAGAGTAATCCACCTGCTATATTTGGAATAAATGTGTACTGAGACTAATCCTCTGATGTATATGGAATAAATGTGTACTGAGACTAATCCTCTGATGTATATGGAATAAATATATGTCAGAATAAACCACCTGCTGTGTTTGGAATAAATACGTACTCAGACTAATCCACCTGCTTTATATGGAATAATTATGTACTCAGACTAATCCACCTGCTTTATATGGAATAAATATGTACTCAGACTAATCCACCTGCTTTATATGGAATAAATATGTACTCAGACTAATCCACCTGCTTTATATGGAATAAATATGTACTAGACTAATCCACCTGCTGCATATGGAATAAATATGTACTCAGACTAATCCTCCTGCTTTATATGGAATAAATATATACTCAGACTAATCCTCCTGAGGGAAAAATCTTTGGAGGGGCAGCTCATTTTTAAAAATGGAAAGCACACTTTGTTTTCAATATGAGCTCGACTTAGAAAATTTCCTTTGATAGCAGCTCTTCTGACATCCTGCTAAAGAGGCCTGACTATCGCATCCGTGATTTCATACGCAGAATGTTGATACTTGTTCTGCCCTTGTGAGAACATATGAGTCTGGTACCCTGACCTGTCATCAAGAAACCCATGCGAACATAGTTCAGGTTCTTGGTGTTACATCTGTACACCGCCCAGATTTCGCATGCATACAGCAGCGTCGGAATCACATTCACTTTATAGACCTTCAAGTTCGTTTTTTTTTTTTGCAAAGTGATGCTTGCGCTCCCACAAATTTGTGCGTAATGTGTCAAAGGTCACGTTTGCTTTAACCATTCTGACATTGTTTTCATCATTGATCTGAAATGCACGTTAGTCTACAGCTTACATGGGTAAACTTGACCAATGCAAGAAGAGTTTGACCATTTACAGTGATAGTGGGTTCTACGTAAGTTGTAAGTTGATGCATCACGTCTGTCTTCTTGATAATGATTGTGTGGCAGAAAATGGAGCAAGCTGAAACGAAATAGTCCATGGTCTGTTGCATGTCAGACTCAGATTTGGCATTCAGGGAACAGTCGTCGGCAAACAGGAGATCACAAACAGTCACTTCATATACCTTAGTCTTTGCCTGTAGTCTACTCATATTAATGAGTTTGCCATCAGCCATTTATCCGACGTTAATCCCAGTGTTATAGTCTCGGAAGCTTTACTGTTTGGGTGACTTTTAAATTCCGTGTTGTTCTCCCCATGCTTCACCCACTCACACAAACAACTACTTTTATGTCTTTCTTAAACTCGGCAATATAGCCCTCAGATCCTTTACAGACGTCCTTCCATGTTTTATTCCACTTTGTTTTCCAAACATTTAACTTACAATAAACCCTAATATCATTTAAATTTGCAAATAACCTTACAAAACGTGTACACATAGGGAGACTTTCCGAGCAAAGTTATAAATAGCTAACTTATTTCTTAAAAGAACATTCATTTCACCATAACATAGCTCACTTAAATTTCTGAAATTATTCACAATGTAATACAAGGAAACTTATTTGAGAAACCTATATTATGAGAAAATTGTGACCTTCACTAACTTAAACATGCTCCGGAAGAAATCAAGGAAGATAGTATGAACAATAAAAATCAGATATGTCGAGTCCAAGGAATAGCTAACCCAACAATAACAGCACACCGCGAGGTTTCTGTTAGTCATGCCTACGATCAATCGCTAACAGATATGGTGATTCGATAGTGGATACCAATATATTTTCATTCTTATAGCCAATACCCTTGTCCTTTCGTACTTAACAAAAGTTATTATTTCCTGACTATGCCCGATTCGTACTAATTAGTTGCTTTTGCTTATCTATGTGATATCACGATTATTCCAAATAGTATTCTCCCCTTTATCATCTGAAATAAATCGCAATCTAAAACAAAACGTTATTCGCCAAATATTTTCAAATATGCATTCTGCGCTATATTGCAAATTTGCTGAGAATCTAAGTTTTTATATTCCGAAATATTTCACAGTTGTCACACATTATTATTAGTATAATTCTTCCTTACAAAATGTTCGTAAGGTCATCAATTGTATGTAGATGAATGTGTACATCGTGCACATATTTGGGGTAATCATGTCCGAATTATTAAGTGATGAATGAAACTTTTCTATACTTTTAATTTTATCTCGCCAAAATGTCTTGGTGTGTCTTTAAGTATGTCATTAATAAAATATTATACCAGCTTCTTTAATGAATGTCCCATGAATGACAAAAACACTTTCTAAGCAAATTTTCTGCCCATTTTACAGGCGTTTGAGTATCATCTTTCATAGACCAATCAACTATGAAATCATGGCTGAATGAAATATATTTGTCGTCGTTGTTCGGTATCAATTTTACCCTTATTACAGTCGTCTTTCGTCTTGATAAATAGATGACTGTCCTATCCAGATAAGCTATGAATGAATGGTAGTACGTACTTTGGTGTCAGGAACGAATATTCCTTTCGTCATGTGCATTATCTCTGTATTTGCAGTTTAAGTGAATCGTGATCTATAAATCTGTGTCTAAATACTTTTTTTATATATATATATTGCATATATTTGATGAGTTAAAATGTTTTTCATCATTCTCTGTGAATAGCATAGATTAAGCAATTTCTGCCTTAATTCGTCCTACGCTATTTTTCCACGCCTACCTGACCAGTTGATAAACATATGATATATATGATTCAATCATCATTTCTTTAAACGATGAACGTTCATGAATGGACTCTAGGTGCAAACAAAAACCCTGATGGAATGTGTTGATATGTTTGCATTGTCCAGGATAGTGGATTCATCTGGTTACTGTGTGGCTCATATACTATGTTATGACACGGTGCTACATTACAAATCAGAATAAACAAAATGGGAAAAAGGTTAATTCATTTTATGACTGATCTCTCCTCGGGAATAAAATATATTGAATTGTCTAGTCTGTAACAAATGTATTTTGTGTACTGGTAACGTTTCGTGCTTCTTGAACAAATTCAAGCATTTCTTTAACAAACATTTTTCTGTCCTTGATGTCTATTTATTTTTACATCAATGTATATAAACATTTCATTCATTGCCATTATTGTAAATGTTAAGATCATCATTTGAAGAAAATATGATTCACATGTCAACGTGCATGACATTCTATGTGCAATTTATTCTGACCAGCTGTTCTACTCTGCCGCTATGCTACGTGGACATTTTTACCGCTGCCTCCTCCTTCTAAAAATTGTAGAATCGTTTACAGCAGTATTAAATTCACTTGCAATTGTTGGAATGATATCCATTTTAGCCGGATGTTTATTTAACCAATGAAAATATCTCTCCAAAATGTATTTTGTCGGACTGCCAGTACGATCAGTGCGTGTTTTTACTACAGATTACAGATCATAAAAGAAACATCTACCATCTCTAATTTTTTAATACATTTTTGCAACTTTGTTCTTGACACAAACTGAATATATATATATATATATATATATATATATATATATATATATATATATATATATATATATATATATAACAGAAAAATTGAAAACTGGTGCGAGACCAGCACCAGCGCTTTCGGATTCTATAGATTTTTTTTCAAGGACAATAAAGCCGCAACTGCAACATCACAAAACACAAAAAAGCGAATGCTATACAAAGTCTACACTGTGCTTCTTGTAAATATATAATTACAAAATTGAATAATGTTGAGTGCTTTTACTTTGTTAGGTATAGCAGGGTAAGAAAGGCTAGAGCAACTGATTCCGATATAAGGCGTCAGTAGGTCATCATTTAACTGTTTGCTCTGTCTACAACATTTTATATCCCGGATGAATTATGTTATTAATAGCTTAATAAATGCTTTTTAATAAGTTTATAAATGTGTTTTTTGATATTTGTACATAAAAACGATAGGTTAGATAATGTGTTTGAGAAAGCGAATAAATGGCAGGAAAATGTAATATTGGTAACTTGTAAGTTCCTAGATACCTATGCATTGATAAATAGCCGTTTTGGATTATTCCTGATTTAAGCCGCTGGGTTTAAAAATACGCAACAGGATAATCCAGTAGATTTCTTTTGATTTCCTAATTTACGTGCTCAGTTTTGAGTTATGGGCGATCCCAGTCAGGATTACCTCATTGAAAGTATGGCCCGGAAAAGAAAAATGTTCCGCCACTGAGCTCCTTTCCACTTTATTGGTTTGCAAGTCTGACATGTGGAGATTCATTATAATAATTAATTTATATATTTCTATAAACTTTTGGGAGCTGCATACATTGCATCTGATGAGGTAGGTCCCATTTTCGGCGTTTTCATGTTATAATATGGTTGTGAATATGAAGCTTTTCGCCTGCGATTGTGCTGGACAATGTGCTTCTTTCCTACATGTGTTGGCACGTCATACATCGTTTGTTTCCACCAGGCTTAGATTTCCCAAAATTTCTTTGATTTGAGAATGACTTTTAATTTGCCCTGATTAGCACGTCTCTCAAATTTTGAGTTCTGCGAAACGCTATTACTTGTTTGTGTCGAAAGATCAATCCAGCAGTTTACAAGATTCAAAGATTGACCAATGTTTGTGAATGATGAGACCTACTTGTGGGTTCTCTTGGTGGAACGTGAGGATGACCCTGAGTACCGTTCATCGAACCAGGATTTAAAAATGGATCTCCAGTAGCTCCAAGAGACCAAAGGGAAAGTGTCTATTATATTATCGTACGATGACGCTAATTGTACATTTTAGAGTTTCGCTTTGAGGTACGTGATTTTATTCTGTCCTCAACATTGTTTTTGTTCCTGGTATATGACGCAAAAGAAAGCCCGTGCAAAGCTGGCAAAGTTCCTTTTTGTTCTGTATATTGTTCGAAGTCAATTAGACTTTGGCTGGAAGCAAGTTTACCCTATTTTTGTTCTTGTTGATGATGGTAGTGGTGGTAATTTTAATTTTATCCGATAGAGTTTTATTTAATAGTATAATACTATATAGCTAGCTTGTCCGTATGGATTAGTAAATAATTAACATACTAACGTGTCTAGTTATTTATAAGTGTACATAATTTAGTTACCCACAGGTTATTTGACTAACTAACCGTCTGACTGTCCAAATTAGTGACACATTAACCACTTACTTCAGTGACTGATTCCGAATTTAATCAACTAAATGACTGACCAACTACTTCAAGGACTGACTGACTGTCCGATTGAAAGATTACACAAAGAACTCCTAAGAAGTATTTTTATTGTACTTTTACAAACGGTAGGAACAACAGTGTCCGTAATCAGACCGTGGAACATACTGACAGAATGATCCGCTTGGACATTGTGCTCCTACAAATCCGCCACAAATTGGTCCGCCAATTGGGAAGCTGCCAAATGGGCACACACCTGTAAACACAAAGAAAAAAATTAAAACAAATGTAGATAGATAGGTACGTAAGTTGGTCAAGGACTACAAATGTATCAATCATTTATGTATTATACATAATACATAATTACTATCAAAAATTACGAAGAATTCCGCAGAAAATAACTCTTCATTATAAATTGAACACACATAATATGTATAACAACATAACCACAGTTTGGCGGTTCACTTTCAAGGTAAATCTTAATTCAAGAAAGGAGGTTCGATGATTCTCTGCTAATTTTGTTACCGTCCAATCGTTCGATCAACCAAAATTTGATGTTATTAAATATAATTCTAAAAATACCTTTACATTCTATTGTGAGTACCAGTGTTTTAACTAATTTTCAAAAATGACGGTTCTTTTGGATGCAGGGGGTTACTTTGTAAAATGGATAGGGCTGCCCCTGTTCTGAAACCCTTGCATTAGCATTAGGCGTACTGTCGTTTAGGGTAATATCTAAAGAACACGCACTGCGGAAATGACAAAGATGATGGTTAGATGCAACCGAATTTGCACAAAGGTAGTGATAGATACAATGTATAATGTATACAGAACTGAACTGAAATTTGCGCTGTTAATCCTAGTTGATTAACAAATAAAGAGTCTAGTCGTTACGAACCGCTGTCATAGAGCGCTTAAACAAGATTTTGAGACAAGGGAAAACAATGATATACACATCCGCACACGGATTTAAATCATATTCCAGGGTCTGCATTGATGAAAACAGGATAGGAAACTGCGAGCACATTACACTAGTAGTAGATGGGATATGAAAGTGCGAGCACACCACACTCGTAGCAGATAGGATATGAAAGTGCGATCACGTGTCAAGATTAAAACTGATTACATCAATTTGCTATTCCAAACAATCAAACTAAAAGCACTCTCAAATGCAGTGGTGTTAATGGAACTAAACACTTGTAAATTTAACTATTATTGCCATGTTGTGTACGGGTACTAGGGCATTTCAAGCACAATTGTAAATTTCAAATTAGTCTAATGTTCTATTTTGAATCTGATAAATTGCTGCTGGTGAACTAGCAGAATAGATGGCACAGTACCGGATCAGAGAGAGAGAGAGAGAGAGAGAGAGAGAGAGAGAGAGTAGCGGAACGAATGTCATCGAGGATTTTGGTGTTTAAAACTGTTATCATGAAAACTCGGCAAGGGGTGCTATCATACACCACGATGATGTGTCCTATTGGGGCAACAGCCTGCGCACAAGCACAGAACATTATAAGTATAAGTAGTAGTAGGAGAAGTAGTTGTAGTTTATTTTGTTGCACGACAAAAGTAAAAGTACAAAACAAAATTCTGATGAACACTCGTCAGTTTTTATATGTGATAGAAATATTCAATAGTGTTAACATAAAATAAATTATCTCTGTATGAGGAGATAAAGTGTATTTATTTACAAGTTTGGAAGTGATAAATTATTTTAAAGGCTAGTTTTATTAACAATAACACTAAAAGAGAAATCGAAGTGCTGATTTGTCGATTTCAAAAATCAGGAAGGATATCCTGCAATGTTTCAGAAAAGATTCAGATTTATAGATTGCTTTCTGTGATCATAGCATTGAGATATGCGTCATCAGCGCTGGTAGCAACGTGATTGAATGAAATATGTATTTGAAGTGGATAAAAGATCGGTCAAAGCTATTCGACCAAAACAGAAATAGAATTTATCGGAAACAAATTTCGTTTTGAAACAACACATGGCAGCACAGTATAAGAAGTAAAGGTGTTGCATCAGCAATAGGAATGGCAACTATTGCAGATGTATGTCCTGTTGTATTGTTTCCAGAAAATGAGATAATTTGTGAGGAGTATTTACTGCATGTGTTTCTCTGTTTTGAATGGTTCCGAAATAACAGTGCTCAAGAAATCTTTACTACGATACTTAAAGTGCAGTGTCTTACACAAATATCAGTCAGCTGTGAGAAAAAAATTAAACTTTACAAAAATAAAATACTGTATTAAATGAATTGTAAATCGAAAAATCAATCAGCATATTACAAAAGCAAACAATAAAAATGTTTCCATACAGTTCCCGTACTGAACTATATATAACCGTACATGTTAGTCAATTGGATCGCCAGCAAATGGCATGCAGACATTGTTGGCATGCAGTGATATGAACAATACAATAGTGGGTGCAAATATATCTTGACAGTGATGAAAATCTTTCCAAATGCACTTCCTCTGAGAAAGTATAAAGGAAAAATGGAGATGACGTACGCGATGCTCTGAGAAACATCTTCAAAGACGGAACACCAGACAAGACAAGATACAGTTTGCTCAAGGGAAACATCTTCAAAGACGGAACACCAGACAAGATGCAGTTTGCTCAAGGGAAACATCTTCAAAGACGGAACAACAGACAAGATACAGTTTGCTCAAGGGAAACATCTTCAAAGACGGAACACCAGACAAGATACAGTTTGCTCAAGGGAAACATCTTCAAAGACGGAACACCAGACAAGATACAGTTTTCTCAAGAGAAACAGCGTCATTACAGAAACACCAGACAAGATACATTTTGCTCAAGGGAAACAGCTTCATTACAGGAGATTTTGTTGGAGTCGGAAAACATCGAATACTTTTTAACTTAGGCATAGAAACTCCGTATTATAATGGTTTATCAGAACTATCAACACTAGAATATGGAAGTATTTCGCTTAAAATGAAACGAGACCATGGGTTTACAACGTAACAAAGCTAATTTTTATATACAATCACACTCACTACACGTCAATAGACATGACTTCAGTTGAAGTGAGCAAAGGAGAAAGCAGATCATAACCATGGATAAATCTTTTTGGTTACCAGACAAATGATGAATTTTAACTTCTACATTCAAAATTGGTCAAAGACTCATTACTTCTAAGTACAAATCAATCTATACAAAGATCTAACTTCCTACTTTATAGTGAAAATATTTAAGTCATGTAAATAATTTAGATGATTTGGCTGTCTGTAAATTTGACTGACAAACAAACAGCATAACCTCATCATACGTGAGTTATCAAGAGACATTATCTATGGAAACATCAGGTTCAGAGAAATCATACGAAGCACATTCTTTTTACCTGATATTTGTCTAATGTATATTCATTCTCACTTTCGGGTTTATGAAATTTAGCTATAAGTCAATAGATGTTATGCCTAATGTATTCAATACTGTCTTCCGTTTGTGTTTTGTCTCAATTATTGGAAACTTCAACTTTTTAATACTAATTAACTCGATATTTTGCTCATAGTGATATATGTTTTAAATATTACTCATGCAGCCTTGCTGTTCTCTCTGCTTTAGTTGAAGCATTTCTTCTTATTCTGTACAATACAATATACAATGAGAAATCTGGTAATCCTGTCATTTGCAGTGGCGGTACTTCATTTCCTTTTGCAAAGGAAGTTAATCACTACTGTACTCATTATGTCAACGTTTGCTGTAAGCTCCAGAGAATATTTTTGCTTTATCTTCTCCACACATCGGACATGTGTTTAGGTTCATTTCTTATATTGACAAAATTAGACTTCAGAATTGTTATAGTAAATCATCTTGCAATTTATCTTTGTTCCGATCGAGATGTATATTCCTCTCGTTTACTAATTTCCTCGTCAAATAAATGTATGTGAACAATGCAGAAAACAAAATAAAGACTACTTCACAAGGAACTTTGGAAGGTAACTTAAGAAACGCAGAAAGATCCATGTAGAGTTTAACTAGTACTACAACTTGTAACTAATTAACGTGAATTTAATAAACAAAAACAGATTCTTAAATGAATGAAGAAGAATCTACAAGGTCGCAAGATGCTGAACTCATACAGAGTGAAATCACACTATGTGAAAGAAATGAATTTCAATTCAGACAAAAACACCTATACTTTAACTGAGGCAGGTGTAGAACAGTTTCAGCTGATTTAGATGTCTTTGCAGCTGGTTTGTCTTTATCGGGAATTGTTACAGGTGTAATTGTTTACTTAGCTTTTACTGGTGTTAGTGCAAGAATGATAGGCATTGGTGTAAAAGTCACGAGATAATAACTGATTAATAAAAAGATGTAAAATATGATGGCCTGATAACGCCTGACCATCACTAAATTAAACTGTATTGATGATACGATAAACAGAACGAGTGTAACAAATCAAATCAGTCATGATGATATTGTTTTGATAATCAACAAGTACAAATGATACCAATAGAATTGTATGTTAAAATAAAGAACATTTATGATAGCAATCAACACAAAAACAATAGGATAGTAAGAAATATATGCTTCCAATTCATGGAACATATTGTAATATCCAACAACACAATATATTATCAGCAACTTATAAAAGAATCGCTTTAGATTTAGCATGTTGTTGGTTTAGGAATGACATATTTCTTCTGTACAAATGAGTGACGCAACACAAAACAGAAATAGCACAATGACTATCTCTCACTGAGAAAGGACTCTATTTCATCACTTCACTTCATTACAGTAATAGTTCATTCCCGAAAATAGATCTTATTTTTGGATATTATAATATGTTTGATGCACTGAAAAAAATATGTTTGACTACATCATTGGCAAGAATGAAACTATGTGGGCATCAATTCCTAATGGATAATGCAACCTCAAGATATACATGAAAAAAGTAAAAAAGAAAATAGTGACAATGATATCAAATGGGAATGACAGTAAGTCCTGACAATGAAAACATATTCATGCTAAATGTTTGAAAAACAATTTAACAGTTACGATGCCCCGAGTAACCTGTACGCAGTATGTGTAACTAACTACAATGCTAAATCGTTAGGACCTAACAGACAGCAATCAATACATGAATTCACTAACGCAGGCGCAATTTGCATGCATTTTCACTTTCCTCGATCAGATTTGTAACTTCAGAACTTATTTTAATGGAAACTATTCTGCTTTGATGGATTCTTTGTTAATGCACATTACATAGAATTACAGTTTACTATAGATTATCAGCATTACTGCCGAAGATTGAAAATTAATTGTTTTCACAATATGTCAGTAACTTATACTTTCCCTGCAAGGCATATAGTTTAGATCATGTACAGAATGATTCGATATATATCGCTAAGTGGTCAGTGTGTAATTATCTTAAGATAATGAGACAAAAACAGATGAAAAAGATGCTGCACTAAACCAATCAATTCACGGTGACCTGGGCGCCCTTGGTACTAACCGTATCACACATTTAAATGATGCTGCTAAATTGACTGATACATCTGGTAAAAAAATATATAGATAGACGACTGAAAGGGCAGATTCAAAAATACATTTAATGATAGCACTTTAAAATATATCAGGATGCGGAGGAAACAATCCGATAACAAACAATTAGCTATTTAACACAATTGCGCTGAAAGAGGTAATACAATCTCGGAACTAAAGAGAACAGAAACGAAAAGTGAATATGTTATATACAAATAATTAATATCTTCAAACAGCTTGAGAAACAGAAGATGATTTACTTAATGTTTGTCAATGTGTAAACCTATTAAAAAAAGTAAACAGTGAGAAAGTTGCCTTTGAGAGCGACTAGAACATTTTATAATTTCAGTTGCAACAGTTATAAGGAGACTTTAAAGATGAACTCCAGCATTACGAGCAATCAACTTCTTGTAGGAAACAACTACTGACCTGAACAATAAGATTATTGCTACTTATAAATTATTGTCAAAATTGTAGAGAAATAATAATTAATCACAGATATAGAAAGAGAGACAAAAGGATAGAAGACATAAAAACAAACTGAATGTGAATGAAAACAGGGTTTGATCTATGAAATAACTATTGATTTATCTATGCATATCAGATTTATAAAAATAAGCACCACTAAAAGATCTTATATCAGCTGAATTTTATAACAAATGACACTCTGAGGTTGATCAACCTAGAACAGAGACATTAGGGTAATATGTCAGTAAAGAAGATGTCAACAATATAGGTCCTATCCAAGTTAGTATTGGTAAAACAGAAAAAACAAAAATAAGATGAATGATCAAATATTTAATTAATTTGGATCCAACGTTTGCAATAACTACATAGGCTTTAATGTTGACTTTACATGGCATTAGAAGTAAACAACAAATCATGCTTACTCGTTAGACGTTACAAAATAATCTATACATATTGGTTTGAAACACGACAGTAAGTCATCAGTCAAGACGTAAAAACAATGACAAAGCCTGGTACATTATCATAATGTGTCACTCAAACGTACAACAAATGGGTACAGCAGCAGTCATGATTGGCTGAACAGGAGCTAACTGTCTAACATTTACAGGAAGAAACTATCAGGTTACAGGACGCTAATGGATCTGCTGAGGAAACACGTATTCTAAGATAAAGATCATAAATATGATATGCCTCAGATGCCAACCCATAATAAATAGAAAAAGAAAGAAAGAAAGAAAGAAAGAAAGAAAGAAAGAAAGAATAAGAAAGAAAGAAAGAAAAAGGGCAATAACTATAATAAAAGTAACAGAAGCAAAATAAATTTTCCATATATGCATCTTACGATTTACCTCGTTTCCCTGCAATCCAACTGCGGAACTATGTCATACACCGTTACAGAAAGACAAATAACTCGAAGCAAAATTTCGTCAGCAAACTGACTGGTCAATATGCACAGCTTTAGGTGATAGCCATAAAATTGACCAAGTTTCTCTGAAGCAATGACCATGCAAATGTGAAGAAATCTCTTTTTCTACTTCTAATATATGACCAGAAACAATAGGTATTTCCAGAATACTTTCCTGTACAGGTTAAATGTTGTTCATACTTTACTCATCTTATTTACTTTTGCCTTTTACAGGCATGTATTGGCTCATTGTCCAATCATATAAATTATCAATGTATGATGTATGGTTTCGACTTTGACTCATCGAACTCTGCATATTATTTATTTTTGTATCTATGTCTGAAATTTATTCGTAACTTGCTTTAGTGTGTCTATGTGGTGTCTTATTGCGTATTTATTGAGTATCATAAAGGTATACATTTGGTGTCATATACTGTAGGTATGATACTATTTCGAAAACGAATCCCACTATCGATCATTAGAAATATGTAATTGTCTGTAAAAGGTTTTAGTTCAACGCCCGATATTTTTAACCTCGCATCTTGCACTGGTCATAATGATGCAAATTCTGAGCGTAGTATAACTTATTGTTTGTTAGACATATATTTCCTATTTCTTCAAAATTGTCAAAAAGCAAGAAACTTGCAGCATTTTACAAATCCACTTGTCCGACTCTCTGGACAAGCTCAGATTTGCCTTGGGCAAGCTCAGGTTTTTATGAAAACATTTGAGAGAGAGAGAGAGAGAGAGAGAGAGAGAGAGCGTGTGTGTGTGTGTGTGTGTGTGTGTTCCGTTCGTAATAATAATGTGAATATTTACCATTAAAGCAAGGTTTGACAAATAAGGACGAAATATTTGTATTCTAACTTAACAGTTACATTTTAATCGTATCTGGGATGAGCCGACTTTCTGGTCCTAATATAGTTTCGGGAAGTTAATAAACTTGCCACCTCGAAGCAATCGATTTGCCTTTTGGAAATTTGATTTTTTCCAAACATAATATCCAACATGAGGTAAAAAAAAAGTAATATACAAAATATGGGATCTTTAAAGGATATCGCATTATATTTAATTTACACTTTTGGTATTTCTTACTTATTTTAAATTGCACTTTCAACCATATATCGATAAATAATGTTTTCAAAAATATATATATAATTTATGTAGATGGAAACATATGAGAAAGTGTTAAAATCCAGATATATTATATGTATTGAAAATCTTTGTCCTTCGCCTGGTCAGATAAATCACTATATTAACTTACACTGAGTAGATGATACTTATCTATGTGAAATTTTAAATATTGAATCTTGACAAACATCCATTTTTTACATATGCTTACTTCTTGACCACATAGGCCTTCATCTATGGTGATATTTTCTGCACTCAGTTTGTTTCTACTTCTTGATTAAGACATTTCAGAAGTCTGAATGTCGAGCCTAGCTGTACATTTACAGAACCAGTTGTTGAAATCTTTCAGCAAAGACATTCTTGTATCAATGTCATCGCAAAATTCATAGAAGTCTTAAGTAAGTTTTGTTACCGTAAAATCTGTACAAATTTAACTTTCTATTTAATTAACCTCAAGGACATTTCGTTCGAAATCTGTTCAAAAATTGATTATTGTTACTAGTTTATTTCTAGTTGGAACGCTTATTGTTTAGTTATGTAATTAAGAGACAACAGCACTGAAGATCTGCTACAACGTCCATTCAGCAGAAGAGTTGCGAAGGAATATCCACCTGTCAGCTGCCGAGTCATGTGTAGTTCTAGCTCCCCACCTGAATTAGCTTTGACTTGAGGCAGACAATTATACTAATTTTAAGTTTATTAGTGTGTTCGAAAGTTTCCAGTACCCATACATGAGATAGTAATAGTTTCAAATTTACACGTGTTCTTCAAATGTTCCAACAGCCCTGCATTAGATGGTATTTGAGAGTGAGGCAATTTGAATTTTGACAATCGACTGTCTGGTTTAGACTGTTTTAATGAATTATTCTAGCACTGTTAAATACATATAAAAACAAAATTTATAAGTGTTTTCGCACTGATATTTACATAGCCAGACAAAATGTACAAATAGTCTCGCAATGACATATAGATAGATAGAAAATAACGTAGGATGTAAACGACAATCGCTCAGACATAAGCAGATACATGCACAGAGCCATGATCGCATGGATTTCAGGTTTTAAAACACACACGATGATAATAATAATAATAATAATAATAATAATAATAATAATAATAATGATAATAGCCCTTACCACCAGTGCTAAATGACCTACAGCAGACCCCAAGAGATGAGCCCGGAATATTTCTACATCTCTGACCAAAAGGGCACCGCTGATTTACGAAACCAAGGCACGTACGTCCCGTGGGGATCTCGCCAGGAAGACAAGATCCTGTAATAGGTAAAGAAAGGATTGATTTGTTATTACTAATATTAATGTTATTATGCTTATTATGTTTATTCCAAATGAAATTTGTTGATTGGAAAAAAAAAAACAACAGTACTTGGTAAGTTTATTTGTATCACTATGGTCGAGAATCATAATATGATGTACATGGTGTCATTCGTAATCAATACAGTTGATACTTGCCAACATGAGATGTAGGTTATCATATTCCATATGTATAAGTATTTATTAACGATTTATTTTGATTAAATGCAATATAAAATTAGATGACACAAAGAAACATTTTCCTCTATGTATTTAATATTTAAATGTGATGACTGCTACAATAAATCTGAAGCAAATTATTTATATCGTGTCCAAGTTCGTGGACAATAAGCTGTTGTCTTGCTGAAACCAGCCGCTCCAACTTTGTGATGTGTTGTGATTTGGATTTTTAACATAGCTTTAACAAATTTTCAGTCATATCGCTACCATGTCTGCAGTGTGGCAGTTTAGAGTGATGTCTAGCACTGGGGCATTATGACGCAGACATGTAGCATCATGACCCATCCAGTCACATTATCCTGACACCAGGCCGACCAGACCTAACACTAACCTCTTAATGCTGAGCGCCTAGCGAAGAAGCTGTTAATACCATTTTTATAACTCTTTGGTAGGACTCGGCCCGGGTTCGAACCCGCGCCTTCCCTCATACGAGGCGGACGCTCTATCCACTAGGTCACCGGAGCGGTCGCTCCAACGATTGTTTATAGCAAAGAGTATGTACTCGCCATGTGGACAGATGTTATTGCATCAGAAAGGACAGAGATGAATAAAAATAAGAAACCACCGTTAAGAATAGGATGTTGGAAAGTCAAAACAATGACAAATGGCCTGTTCGAAGACCTCAAAAACATAAATGATCAATGTCGATTCGAAAAGACTAAATGTTGACAAAGCTACCCTCATTGAACCACACCTCGCATTGATTGATTCGCTTTTAAGGAAGCATACGCTTTCTTCTGGCAAGGATGTCCGCAGAAGAAATAAGAGAGCACGGATGAATCTTGCAAGTCAAAATCTAACTCCTAGATATAATCGACCCTCCTACAAGCATTTCTGAGAGAAGCTTGGTAATACGTCTATTAGCTGTTTAGAGCCTCGTAAACTTTGTGGGTATGTTCGCCCCAACAATCCACTTTCATCGCAAATAAAGGGCCGGTTTCATGACGAGCGCGAGGTCACCATCAATGCAAGCCTGAAACATGGCCACTTTTAACTGTTAAGGGATTTTACAGCAAGAATAGGTTCAGGTATTTACTCATGGCCCACTTCTCTAAGGCATCATGACACTGGGAAGATAAACGACACTCGACAGAGACTACTTCAACTTTGCTCCTACGATGACCTCTGCATCACAACACGTACTTCCAGAGAAAGACTCTACACAAGGTATCATGGAACCATCATAGATCTGGCCAGCTGCACCAACTAAATATGATCATCACCAAGCGTATCACCCAAAAGAGTGTCCTAAGCAGTTACAGCTACCACAGCGCTCACTGCATTCCTTGGTATCTAGGAAAGTCAGACTTCAGGCAGAGATTACATCGATAGTAATACAACGGAGTCCCCTGCATCAATGTAACACCGCAGCTGACCAAAAGAAGTCACGGCTCTACGCTTATGCCCTAAAAGAAGCTCTCCGGTCCAGCAACCTGCAAAAGTGGGAGCTACTGAAAAATGAAAATGTTATCTACAGCACAGCCCTATCATTCTTTCGTCAAAATCAAAACAAGACCAATGATTGGTTCGAAGCAAACTATAGTGCAGTGATCACAGTCATTGAGGCCAAAAGAATCGCCCTTAACAACTACAAAGCCCCTAAACAGAAAGCTTTACAAGCTTTACAAGTAATCAGAACTGCCAAAAGCAACACTCAAACGACTGCACGGCGCTTTGCCAAGAAGTATTTGCTGCAAGTATGTGAGAACATCGAAACATCATCAGACGCAGTCAACATCATAAGCATATACAAGGGGATCAAAACGGCAATATCTGTAATTACAAGAAAGACAACCCCTCTTAACTCAGCAAGGGAATTTGTAGGCTAGCCAAAACAAATGCTCTCCTCGAAAACGTGGGCAACAGTCAGAAGCCACCAAATGTGGATTACTTATCATATTCAAACGCCACCACGAGCTCATTTGTCTGTGCTGCAAAAAAGTGAAGTACCACTAGATATGAGAGACATTAACATCGTCACTCTCTACGTAAACAAGGGCGATATGAGTGATTGCAACAATTATCGCTGCATCTCATTGCTGAGCAACACAGGCAAGACGTTTGCACGAATTGTCCTGAACAGAATTCGCTCCATAAGAATGTAATTTACCCTGAGTCACAGTGAACAGAATTCGCACCATGCGAATGTAATTTATATGAGTCACAGTGAACAGAATTCGCACCAT
>JAECUM010094461.1:0-27394 GCA_016617855.1 Megalonaias nervosa | reverse complement strand
GATAGATAGATAGATGCAGCATATTCAGAAATACGTATTAATGCAAATTTAATAAACTACACTGTTAGGCGTTGGATTTATCATAATGTTTGTCACTGAAATTATCATCATTGCTAATAACAACTGATTCGTGAAACGTTTTCATTGCGTTTCTCATATAATAATGTTCACACAGTATTTAGTCCTCCTTACCTTTAATTAGGATCCAGTTTGCATGTTTAAAGAAATGATCATGGTATATTTTATCTGCGAAAGGTATGTGCTGAAGAACAGCTGATCCCAATTCGTGAAGTTTAGAAAAACAGTAAACAAAGACTACATTGCCACGGGAATAATTGTTCGTCCTATGAGGTAGATTAATTTAAAAAAATTGTGAGCCAGATAACATGAAAGTTTGAACATAAAATAAAAAAATCTAGAAAGAAATTTGGGATGCTCTCTACTCGTTTCGAACTTGCTACCTCTTGTTTGGCAGCCGGGACACAGAAACACATGTAGATGTTTATGTGAAAGATACTCTCCTTCAAAGATTGTCGACGTAAAGGTATGATCTTTTTTATATTTTAAATTGTGAATTATTCTTTCGCAAACACATTGCTACATTTTACATGAAAATTTATTCAGGGTTAGATGAAATAGCTATTACGGAAATTTATAACCATTTCATCGTAATCAGACAACCAAAACCACCAACCTTTACTGAAGTATCAAATAGCATTATCTCGTAAAAATATGTTTCATGCGAATGCACTTAATGGGAAACGATATAGGTAGCCTATGCCTAGTGCATTTTTCATCATTTTTCCGATAAATTATGTTATAATTTTGAATGAGTTTTATGTCGTGTATGCTTTACACCAAAGTGTTTAGGCGAGCTGCTGTCATGATAAACATTGTTGATGACATCTTATCACAAACTAATTAAGGATCACCCTCACACACACACACACACACACACACACACACACACACACACACACACACACACACACACAGAGCGATATATATATATATATATCATTTTTTCTGGTAAAAACGGATAATCATTATGATGTCGTGTAATTACTTAGGATAATCAACATCAACTTCGAGATAATAAGTATGATCTGAGTCAGACAAATCTTTTTAAACGTTATTGGTATCTTTACTAAATTCTGTTAGGTAAACCCAACGATCGCAAGCATATGGCATCGATTGTGACATTGCCCAACTGTAATGAGCATTTTTATCTAAGTAAAGAATGTAGCTGCACGGTTTATCAAGATTAAAATCTTTAAGATCTTTTTTATTAGCGCGAGCGTATTTATTGCTAATTACACTCATTCCAACACGAACTGCGTTTTCGATAAAGTGATACTTATCAATATGACCGATATTTATTAGTTCTGTTCTAGCTCGTGTTAATTTATACAGGGCATCCCAACTTAATCCGGGGCTAGAGAAATACTATGCAGGATTCAATTTATATTTGTTTATGCTGGTCTTTCGAAAACTTTGAAATATATCATTGAGTAAATGTGTGTCCTGAATCAGATAAATGTCCATATAATCTCCGAGAGTTTCACAGTTGAATTTATTCCAAACATCAACCGCATGTTTATTTTCATCGTCTGAGATATTTTCTCCGTTTAACTGTGAATAAAATTTATCTTTATCAGGTACAGACGCTTCATTAAGACGATATATACAATCGAGGTATTCATATAGCAAAATACCTTTCTTTTTCATGAAATTAACCTTGTTATCAAAATATTCAGTTAGCGAAGTGAATTCGCTACAGTTTTTAGCAAGTGCATCTAACCAGCTAGCCATAAATTGCATGCTATCGATAAACATAAGTGGGCCAACTGATACTGGCATAAATTTTTCAAAATTATTAGGAATAGCATTTATCTTTCTATCCGGACATAAATTTACTATATCAGGATGACCAAGCGCATTAATAACGAAATGTCCATCATATCCTCTAAAAGTATGCTCTATACAAGGAATGAACTTTACTATATGAAATTTTTTCTTTACAGATGATATGAGCTGCATCAAAATAATTCTCTGTAATATAACAATGATCTAATACTTTAGGAAACACATCATTAATAACTTCATCGCAGATATGACAACGAGTTGCTGTATTATATTCAGTCCATTGTTCACGCGTTATTATTAATATAGATTTTCTAGAAAGTTTTTCATATATTTTATTAACCTCACTGAACAGATTCTTGATTAACCAGACTGCAGCATCTTCTGATTCAGCGTCCTTGCATCTATACATTTTGACTGGTTCGGATAAAGCAGAATTAACAATACACATTATTTTATACGCTACAGCTACTGGAATATGTTTGTTTAGATGTGTTGTTGGACGAGATTCTTCCTTATTTTCGTTAGGGATCTGTAATGATTCAAAATAATATCTAACTGTAAATGGCGCAACAGCTTTATTTTTATACTTTGTGAATTTTAATATTTTATTTTCTTTGTTTGGTAAGAACGTTTTTTGGTCGTGTACACAGTATTGTTGATGCTCTTCTAACTTATTATTACTATAAAAGCCATGCAAACACTTATAGCAAAAGTATATTTTTTCTTTATGTTTGTTATACTGATTTCAAACTATTCCGTTAAAGTTTTTATAAAACAATGATGTTTCTTAAATATTAACAAGTTTATCGTTTTACGTCCGGCAAAAGATGATATTCGCGGTGGATATAATTTATAAGAAGCATCGAGTCCAAACACATTAATACCATTAGGAATTAAATCTCTATTATTATTTTAAATTTTTGATATCTGATTAATCGGAGTTGGTAAAGTTATTCTTGACAAGTTCAACTTTGAAATATGTTTGCTGTATTTTGAAACTCTGTTAGGATTTTCATCAGATGGGAATAGTGCAGCTAGTATGCTCCAAACAACGCATTTATCATCATCGCTAACAACATTAATACAGCATTTTGTGTTTTTTTATAATCATCGGTAATTCAACAAATGTTCCAGCTCGCAACGGATCATATCTATGAGAGTGAACTAGTAAGTAATATTTTGAGACTAAAGTACAACCTAATCCAGATTTAGTGTATGTCTCAATCTCCTTTTCAAGATTTTGTGACATTCTTGCAGCGACATCAGCAACATCAGCAGCAGCATAGACAACAAACGGATTGGTTTTCATATAAGTATGTGAAATTGTTTTCTGGATCAATTGCATGTTGAAATAAAACTAACATTTCTGCGATTATTTTAACACGCGGCTCTCGAATAAGTATATACCGAATAGCTTTTTCTAGTAATATTTCTAAATGTCTGTCCATACTTATTTTGTAAGTTTTGTTAAATCCAGCAAACGATGTTTCAACTTCTGTAATGTTAATTTCTGATTTTCTAATATTTTCAAGTTCGTCTTTAAGTTTGTTAAGATTAACATTTGAAACGGGATATTTTGCTTTTTTGCCAGTTGCGGATTTATAATCATCTAGAAGATTTTTAATATCATCATGACGAGTTGTTCCAGTTTTTCTTTTGATACCTTTGTGTAGCGGAATTTCTATAAGAACTGGCTGAAATAATCTGTGCTGTATTTCTTTACTAAGTTCGTATAATTGAGCATTAGACCTAGGGTATTTAGATTTATTTCCAGTAAGTTTTTCATACTGTTTGATCAGTGATGTGACAATTACATGAAGCTTTTGCTTAGTCATTGTCAAGTAATATATATATATATATATATATATATATATATATATATATAACATAATGCTATTTCCGATTGCTATGAATAACTGTAAATGGCTGTTACAAGGATCAACTGAAGTGTGTGGCAGAAGCTGTTATGAAGAATACTGCGCATTTCATAAACACTATATATGAACAGAAGTAAATCGAACGGAATGAAACCGTGTTTAAAATGTGAAGTTGGCGTGCGAGGAAAACATCAAATTTGTGCTAGTTGTGGTGGAGTAAATTTTAGAGCAATTTTATCTTATTACGACAAAAGATCACCGAGATATTTTATTAAGAAGCAGTTTCCACCGACTATCCATGATTTTTAAATTAAATCTTAAATTTTGTCTAAAATATATAATATGAAACGAAAAACAATTGTATATCCTGGAGATGAACATTATGATGCTGCAGCAAAAGTAGCCAATGACAACATAACATCAATAAGGATCGACAATTGTTTTCGTATAAAATATGTTTACGAGATAATAAATAATGGATTTTCTCGGAAATTGAGATCTTTATCAAATAAAACGAGAAAAGATCTTGTTCGTGAGAGACTGAGAAAGAAACTTGCTGAGAGAAATTTTTAATATGATTTCATTTTTTTTTACAGAAGTATTTCATTTCACGTATATGAAGATAATAAGTAACATTTTCACCATTAAAATCTAACCGTCGTCCAAATTGATCTGTTAATTGTATATGTATTTATGTTATTTGATTTTCAACATTTAACGGATAATAAATAAACTTACGAGGATTAATTTGCATGATAGATCCTGGTGGAACATCTGGTGAAAAACTATATATCTTTTGTCCTTTACTACCCTTAGCTGAGTAAGATCCAGATGCAATAGAGCAATTTATTAATATTGAGTTTAGATCAGTTATATTTACTGGAAATTCACCATCATGTGAATAATAACCTTCATTAACCCTTTGAGGACCATGATAAATTTCTTAAGTAAATCCTATCAGTGGTACAATTCTTGTTTTTTCTGAATATCAAATCCCATGTTTTTTTAATGTTATGTTTGCGCGTAACGTATTATAATTTGGTGTTAGCTCAAAATTATCAGCTATACCACCATTTTTTGTTATAAGCTCTTTTACTATTTTATCTAAATCAGTAATATTATAAGCTCCTTGTGGAATTTTAACTGTTTTCCAATCAGGGTTCTCAGACTTTTCACCTGTAATATGAATATCAAATGCACATTCATCGTTTACTCCAGTTTTTACATTAGAAATAGAATTCCAAGAAGTGCAGGAAATTAGTCCAGTTTCATATTGTATTTTACGATCTAGCTCTATTGGTGGAATATACTTTACTGAAAAAATGTGCGCTATCTTTATCAGATTGATCAGAATCTAGCAATAACGTTACAGACATTTTTTTAAAAATATTTTATTTATTATATTTCTATAAATTTCATTGTTTTTCAGTCAATTATTCTATTGTGAAATTTGTTGTAAGTTTATTGTTTTTCAACCAACTGACCCATCAGATTGTTGTAATTTATTATTTTAGTCGAGTGAATAACACATCAAGATTGAGAAATTTTGTAAGTTTTATTGTTTTGAATATCAACTGACCCATCAAGATTGAGACATTTGTAAGATTTTTATTGTTTGAGTATCAACTGACCCATCAGATTGAGAAATTTGTAAGATTTTCATTGTTTTATTAACCACTGACCTATCAGATTACAAAATAATTTTGATTTGGTGAAACAGCATAAAATGCTATAAATTGTTTTGTTGTTTTTTTTTACTTTTTTTTTTTTTAAATTTTTGATCCTACGATTTATTATAAAAAGGGCAGAGATAATAAGCTCAGTTAACTGGTTCTGCTTTTGGTCTCTAATTCTTAAATAATACGCCATTTTTAACAAAAGCATTATTTTCTTCTTTTTTAACGCTTGAACTTTCATCAGAAACATTATTAAAATATTCTTTATTTGACTTATCTTTTTCAGACAATGTTATTTTATCTAGAACATCGTTAATATCTAAAGTTATTTCAGGTAATTCTGTTTTTTTTTTATTTCATTAAATGATATTGGTTCTTTTATTTTATCATTTTTTTCAGCAAGCAGTTTATTCGAATATTTTAATTCGCTAATATTATATTTTTGAGTGTCAATAATAATATTTACTTTATCTATAAGTTCATATTGTTTTTTAATCTGATCTTCTTTACTCGGAATTGGAGTATCAATAACAATGTCCATATCAATATCAAATTTATCTTCTTCATGATCATTTTTTTTTTTCATTTGATGATTAATGTTCTTAATAATTTTAGCTGTTCTCCAAATTTCATAAACTCTCGCCGTTCCAATCTTAAACTCTTTTGAAATCTGAGTAGCTGGTCTGTGAAATCTCAACTTTATATTCTTTTCTTCATCTTGTGCTGTTAAATTAGTGATTTTTGGCATTATATGTTATATTATCAAACATAAAAAAATAAATTACAACTGAATATTTCTAAAGTTGTTTTGATAAAATGAAGCTTGCATGGGGCAATTGATTTTAAAGTTGTTTTGACAAAATAAAGCTTGCATAAGGCAATTGATTTTAAAGTTGCTTTGATAAAATGAAGCTTGCATGGGGCATTGATTTTTAAAGTTGTTTTAATAAAAAAAAGCTTACATGGGACATTGATTTTTAAAGTTGTTTTGATAAAATAAAGCTTGCATGGGGCAGTTGATTTTAAGGTTGTTTTAACAGAATAAAGCTTTAACTAACAATTATCAAGGAATGTTTTATTATTAATTTTAAAACTTTTAATAATTACTGAAAAAATAATGAAAAAATGTGTTGTAATAATATATCGCTGCTTTTTCATTATTTGTTATACCCGAAAAAGTAATTCCTTAAGCAATTTCCAGGGTACAAAGTACAACAATTTGATAGGTGGTGCTCTTCTAGAAAGGTTAACAAAGACTGTTGTAGGCAATTCATTCACTCAGCAGTCTACTAGTAGAAATGTTTTTCAGCCTAATACGACTCCTTCTAAAACTCAGTCTGGCACAACTTCTAAAAATCAAGCTTCTGATAAACTTGACTCAATGTCGTTGTCTATTCCGACGTGTACCTATTGCAAGAAGAAAGGACATGTCATTTATGATTGTTTCAAATTGAAATATTGGCATCAGAATCAAGATAGACCTATCCCAAATGCTCTTATTTCTAAGAGGTCAAGGTCACGGTCATGTATTGAAAGCAATACATATGTTGGGTCTAATAAACCCCAGTCTGATTTTATTATGGAGAATTATGAACCATTCATGTCGAAGGGTTCTATATCATTCTTGGGTGATTTGGCCAATCCCATCCCTATTAAAATTTAAGGGATACAGGAGCTTCTCAGAGTCTTTTATTATCACGTAATTTGCCTTTAACTGAGAAGTCCTGTTCTAATGAGAGTGTTCTCATTCAGGGAGTAAAGTCAACAGACTTAGTTTCAGGACCTGCTGCAGTCGGAATGGTGTCTACTTTACCCGTTGAGGTTATTCATTTGTTGCTAGGCAACGACCTAGCTGGAGAAAAGGTTGTGGTTAATCCACTTGTAACTGACAAGCCTTCCTTGGATAAGAAACTTGATCCTATTGAAAAATAATGCCCTGAGTTATACCCAGCTTGTGCAGTTACCAGAGCTATGTCAAAGAAAGTTCTTGAGAATGGCATTGATAAGGAAGGTATTCCTTTAGCTGTCACATGTATTGCTCAGGCTTTTGATGAGAGCACTCTCAATTCTAATTTGGATCAATCAAAAGGTATTGATCACAGTGTTCATCTTTTAAATACTCATTCTCTTTTATCTAATCAGAGTGACAAACGACAATCACTTGTCGTCGAATAGGAAAAAAAAATCCTGAGATCTCCTGTTTGTTTCAGAGGGCCATTAGTGAAACTGAAGCCACTGAAGAACCTGTCTTTTGTTGTCATTAACAATGGAATTCTTATGAGAAAATGGAGACCTCCCGAGGTACCTGCTAGTGACGAGCGATCAGTAAAATCTCAGATTGTAGTTCCAAAATCTTACAGACATTAAATACTTAGCTTGGCCCATGAAACGCCTCTGGCTGGTCATTTAGGGATAAATGCAACTTATAACAAGATCTTGACTCACTTGTATTGGCCAAAAATCAAAAGTGATGTTTGTACATTTTGTAGATCTTGTCATACTTGTCAAATGGTAGGAAAATCCAATCAGAAGATATCCAAGGCTCCTTTGCAACCTATCCCTGCAGTTAACAAACCATTTAGCAGAATTGTGGTTGATTGTGCTGGCCCCTTACCTAAGACCAAGTCAGGCAACCAATATTTGTTGACCATTATGTGTGCGTCAACAAGATTCACAGAGGCAATTCCTTTGAGGAATACTACAGTAAAAGCTTTGATAACGTTTGTTTTTACTCAATTTGGCCTTCCCAAAACTGTCCAATCTGGTCAAAGGTCAAATTTCATGTCTAGAATTTTC
This sequence comes from Megalonaias nervosa, assembly GCA_016617855.1. Lineage (NCBI taxonomy): Eukaryota > Metazoa > Mollusca > Bivalvia > Unionida > Unionidae > Megalonaias > Megalonaias nervosa. The sequence continues at coordinate 19,179 of JAECUM010094461.1, read as the reverse complement.
CAGCTTGTTATGCTTGAATTTGGTGATCAGCAATTAAAGTAAAAAGTGAAATTATGGTTTCAAAGAAATTTACTTGCGAGAAGTTTTGAGTCTTGTAAAAGAGTTCACTTTCTCTTGCTCTTTCTTTAAAATTTTCTTCAAATTAGATTTTACGTCCCTTGCAAAATTAAGAAGAAAATGAATGAGTTAAATTATAATAATAGTACTCTGATCTAAATAAATTAATGGAGTACTAGTATATTGAAAGAGATAGCCAAGAAAATCATGCAATTAATTCAGTTGTACATGTCCCACAAACTGAGGATTTAAGTGAAGAAATTCAATTGGACACTGTTGATCTTGGAACAACAACTCTTCGGAATTCAGAAATTATGAAAAATCTAGACCAGGAACTTTTATATTTACAACAACAAGAAAGGAATGAACTTAAACAGTTATTATTCGAATATAACTGAGTTTAAAGGACTTGTACATAGGAAGGAGCTTGTCACGGGCAAGGAAATTAGGGTTGTCAAGTGAAAACCTGTGGGACCCCCCCCCCCCCGCCAAATATCGATTTTGAGAAGTGTTGGGCTTACTGGGGTTCTTGCAGATGTGAGGAAAAAAGTCTTTTTTCTAGGAGCTTTTGTTACGAGAGAAAGATAGGGAGACAAAGGGAACAAGGGGGAGAGGGAGATAGTTATGGTAAGCTGTTATTTTGTTTGTTTCGAATACACTTGTTAAATGAAGAATTAGCCGAACAATTTACGTCCCTTCAGAGAATCACATCTCGTCCCATAAATAAATGCAGTTGTTAGAAACATGGGTGGAATGAGATGCTTTTACAACTTTGCTATAAGACCATTAGACTTATAAATGATAGCCTATAATGTTCACTTACTTAGCATAATATATAATATTTACAGTTCAGGAGCATGGACCGAGGAAGGCATATATCATTGACTGTTGTATCTTTCTTTACCTAACGTGGTTTGTGTAAATGATTCAGTTTCATTCTTCCGTAGGTGATAATTGCCCATCCTTAGCAATCACATTATTTGTAATCTCTGGTTAAGATCTAAAACATAAGGATATATCATTGAGCGGATTGGAATTTTAGAATACTGCTTTGTCGAATTCAGGAGGCAATCATGAAAACGAGGCCACATGTGTGGCTAATATAACTCTGGCGTTAAATTTTATGAAAACCCACATAATATTCTTTAATCGTGTTTACAATATCAACTACAATTAAATAATAAGCAGAGAAATACAGTCGTACTTAAATAGCTATCCTACAGGCATTTATTGAGTAATAATTCACCTTCAAAGCTGTTTCCTTTGTATAGTGCAATGACTTTAGATTACCCTATTGTCAGCCCTTGTCTGTGTCGACGCATATATCTTGTATTGTTGTAACCTCACGTACCCTGGGGACATTTTCAGGGTTTTTGTCTCACAGATCAGCGCACTGCAATACGTGCTAAGCGTAACTGATTTGTGTTCCAGAGTGTGTTAGAAATTAGCAGAGAAAATGTATTTCCAAGGTTGTTTGACTTTCGATTTTATGGTAGATATTTTAAGAATAAAATTGAAATTTGGAGTCGAAATTTGTTTCGGCATTCGGAATTGAGGGATTTGGTTCACTAAGGAAAGATGGTGATAATATGGACGGAAAAAGTCGGTACGGAAACATAAATCTTTATGAGATTAAGTTATACTGAAGTTTCGGTTTTGGGGCTTTTCACTGTATATGTGTCAATTGTGCAAAGATATGGCGGCTATAACTGTCACAACAGGCCCCATTCCCTCGCACACTATGACGCTTAGATGAAATTACAAACAAACAATTGTAATTATATGTGTTTCGTTTGAGTAAACATAATTGATTCACGAAATGGTGTTTTATGTAGTGCTTCATGAATAGCAGCAGAGGGGGTGAACATACCATTTTTGTTGGAGACCTTATTTATGAAAAATAAACCTTCCTACGAAAATGGAATCTCAATGTCAAATAATGTTAAACCACAACCTTTAACCCTGACTCTGTCAGGCCGATTGGGTTAGCTTATTTTCTTACATTATCTGACGCCCGTTTTTATTTGTTTCGTTTACGCGCTGGTCACTCAACGCTGGTCGTTCACCCTCACTGCTGCTATAATTAAATCATTATTGTTATATCACTAATGATAGGAGAATCTCACACAACTAGATTAGCTCGAGAGCGACTAGAGGCAATTAAGAAATATTTACCCATCTGTAATTCTGTCAAGCAGCAACTACAAGAACGTCAGGAGTCTCAAGTGGAATTTACAGAAGGTACAGAACAATTATTTAAACCGATTGTCGAACCAACAAAGAAAATTGTTACAGCAACCGAGGCAACACAGCGAGCTCTTTAAACATTACCTGTTGATATTGCTGGCCGTATTCAAGCAGCTCAACCTGGTGCCCAACCACAACCACCACCACCACCACCAAGAACCAGAACTAAGATAATATATAAATTTACGTGTGAAGGTATTGTTGCTATCAAGGACAAAAACAAATTAGTTGATATTGCCGCATATGATTATTATGAAAGGGAAAAATATGTAAGACCAGAATATGTTAAATCTCTAAGCTCTGCCAATTGGACCACGGATATATAACGCGTTGCTACTGATATTCCAGAAATTAGATCTAATGAAAATATTATCAATTTTAACAGATTTGATGAGATTGTACATGAGCATATAAAAAAGCTAAACAAACTAAACGATTATTACCATCACCACAACGATCACCACGACTACTGCCACCACTACCACAACAGTTATCATCATCACCACAACGATTACAACGACTACAACAACGAGAACAACAACAAGAACAATTATTTCAAGAAATAATGAAACAATTGGAATCACCACGACAACCAATCATAATAACAGAGGAAGAATATCAAGATCCTGGCGCAAATGGAAGTGGTCTTAGAACGCAACGTGTTCTAACTCGAGGAAGTGGCCTTATTACTTGTCCCAATAACGTCCTTGCTGATGTTGATCGACTAGAAATTCTCACTCGAGGAAAACGAGCTGGCAATAATTCCCCAGAAATCATTAATGAAGCAGCTGATATTTGTCAACGATTATTTACAGGTGGTGTTATGGATATTAATGCGTATCGGTCCCTTATTAATGAACTTAGTGACGATGTCACTTACGATGATTATCATAGTGACTAAGTATGTAATTAGATGCAATTAGTGATAAAATCACTTAAGAATAATATGATCATACATAATACTCATAGACCAACCATGGTCAGGGTAATACATTCACGATTACCAGTATACAAAACGACCTACGGAGATGGACTAGGTGATGTTGTTCAAGGTCTATTTAGAAGGATAGCCCCAAAAGCAATACCGCTTGCAAAGCAACTAGGAATGAAAGCTATTGACGTTGTTCGTGAAGAAGCTATTGGCGCTGTTGGTGATGTTGCTAGCAAAGCATTCTCAGCAATCAAGGATAGACTAGCGCGATTAATACTACGAAAACCTCAGCCACCAGTGAAACTGGCAGCACTGAAGTGATGCTGACAAATGTCAGTAAAATAATAAATCAAGCTGCTAATCAAAAACTAGCAGAGTTGGCTAGTGTACCAATGTCAGAAAAAGAAAAAAATATAACCGCTAGTCTGATAGCAGGAAGCAGTCTTCGTGTTAGACAAAGACGATAATAATAAAGATGTTCAAGCGTATATCTGATCCCGCGTTTGACATGGATGCACCAGTTTAAAAGATGAATCTGTGCGCGAGTATCAATATTATTATTATGATGCACGAGAGCCAAATCAGCGTGGACGAACTGAGCTAAAAGTTCAGAATACAAGCAAATATTTCTTACCCGCTGAGGCATTCATTAAAGTAGAAGGTAGAATTTTAGAAGCAGATGGTACAGGGGTTGGAATTGGAGATAGACCTGGTTTTGTTAACAATGGTATTATGGCGTTATTTAAAAGTGCCATAGACATGATTGACGGAAAAAAATATTGAATCAGTTCAGAATGATGTCGATATTGCCACGAAAATACTTGGCCTTGCAAGATACAGCGATGATCATTCAAAATCAGCTGGTCCGTCGATGATGTTTGCAGAGGATATAACTGATCATCCAGAAAGCATCAATGCAACTATGGGTGATGTAAGAGCTGCAGGAAGAGCTGCTGATACTCCCGCAGTTATAGCCATGAATGAAAATTTTAACTTAGGATTCGCATCACGTCGAACAATGTTAAATGATGAAGAAGAATTTTCATTTGTGATTCCACTATCACATATTTTGGGGTTTTGTAGAAATGTCAGAAAGGTCAATTTCGGAGCCATGCATTCAGTTGTACTTGTTCGAAAAGACAACGACAATGATGCAATCTGGCGACGTGAAGCAGATGGTGCATGTATAGTAAGACTAACAAAACTTTCATTGTGGATGCCAGTAATGACTCCAACAATACCTGAAAAAGAACGTTTACTCTCTTTTATGAGTCAAGGTGGTAAATCAATGTTATCATGGTTGACGATGACCACAGATAGTATTTCAAGTGAAGTTGTTGGTTTATTTACATGGCAGATAGCATCACAGCAGGGTATTTCTGCACCGCGACATATATTTATCGCATTTCAGGAAAATGCACGAGAAAACACACAAAACACGAAATCCGATGGTATTTGACACGCTTGCAGTTAATGAAGTTTTTTTTACGGATAAATGGGCATCAAGAACCAGGTGAGGATATACTACTGAGTTTTGATCACAATCATGTATCACGGGCTTACCATTGATTAATGACATTCATGGGGCGGGATCAGAATATTGATTCTGGTTTACAGATATCACAGCGTGATTTTACAACACTGTATCCAATATATTACTTTTCACTAGAACACTTAGATTTATTCAGACAATCTGTCGTTGATATACACTTTCGAGATTGTGTAGCACGGTCACCACCAAGAATAGCCGGTCCACCAGTTATTCCTGGTGGGTACAGAGCAATTGCTGTTATACTCAGCAATAAATCAATGCTACTTGAAGCTGTTGGTGGACGAATGAGAGTTATTGATGCCCCAGTAGAAAACATGTAATTAGATCACTCATGATAAGTATAAATGTCATATCAACATGTTAGTGTTAGTCTTACTCCTGGTCAGATTAAAAAGCTACAATCATCATCAAAAAAATAATTGTGCGGTAAAAATATCACTAAAGCGAGAACAAATCGCAGGTGGTCCTAATAAGCTACCATTATCAGAACGCCAGCATAGGCATTTCAGCGAAGCCAAAAAATTAAATAAAGGTATAAAACTTGATCTTTCTGCAGGTTTCATTAAAGACATCGTTAAAATGGGTGACATATTTCCACTTCTTGCCGAAATACCAGCATTAATAGCCGCTGCAGCCCCAGCTGTTGCAAAAGCAGCTGCATTAGGCACTGTTGGAACCGCTGCTGGAATGGCGTTAAAGAAAGCGACGGGTCAAGGAATTATGTACGCAGAAAACTTAAAAAAACAAGATCACGGGCAAAACAACACGGAAGACGTCTAAGAGCACCAAACGTGCCACAGCTGGGCCGTCTAAGATTATCAGGCCCAGCATACGGTCGAGGTCTAAGATTGCCAGGGACCCCACATTCATGGTACGGAAAAGGTCTAATACTGCCCGGGACAGTTCGATGATTCTTCCAAAGTCTAATTTTGATTTACGTAATGCTGCTAAAAAAACAAAACTAAAAAATTTCAGAGATGTTTTTATGCGTGATCAATTACCTACCGTTGCAATGCAACATGAAACTGGTATTATTAATCTCGACAAAAACTCTGGTCCAGGCACTTATTGGGTGGCATATGCAATTGATCCACGTGGAATTATTTATTTTGATTCATATGGACTAGCACCACCAAAAGAATTTTTAAAATATGTTAGCACAATACGAAGTACTGCTGTGCAAAGTAAGAACTCGATGGGTTATAAGATCTGGTATTCAACATTACCAACACAAAAATTAACGGATCCGCCAATATGTGGTCGAGAAGTACTCGCTGTACTTGATGCTGTATCAAAATCAACAACGCCACCTCATAAAGTCGTGCATGAATATACTACGTTGTCACACTTAAACAGATATTAGTAAATATAATGGTAGATATTTATGGAAGATCTTCTCGCAAAGCTCAGCAGCAAGTCGATTTATCTAAATATGCAACTCTTGATCAGCTCAGAAATGAAATCGATGATTTATTAAATAACACAAGTGTGGATCAAAATGAAGTCGTTGTTTTTCAGGATAAACAAGGACGATTAAAAACAAGTAATATACAACTGTCAGATGTACTTATACGAATTCCAACCGCGGTTATTAATAATATCGTTACTTTTGCTGATCATGGTAAAATACAAGATTCCAGTAAGTCAGTTAACGATTTTATCAAGAAAGCTGGTGATTCATTCACCGGTACCATTATCATGAATCAAAATAAAATTACATACCTTGGAAACCCAACCGCAGATACAGACCCAGCAACAGAAAAATACGTCGATGATCAAGAATCTAAGTACGTATTAGTCAACAGTGGTATAATGCGTGCATTTCTCAACATGAATACTAATGGTATTAATAATCTTAGAACACCAGAATCAGATTTCGAGGCTGCAACGAAAAAATACATCGATGATATCGCTAGCGATCAAGTGACATGATTAACAACAATCAACGATGAAATAACTGCATTTAAAACTGATTTTTCCAATCACGAACAAACGTTCCTGAATTTTCGTAGAAACATAAACAGATCTAATAATGAATTTTTTGGAAGTCCACCAACTGTTGACATAAAACTTGCTGACATTAACACAAAAATCAACGATATTGTTAGGGGAATCCCTAATATTGTTGAAAAACCAAATCTATTAACAGAGTTACTTACTAAAATTCCTCACCAGAACACGTTGTGTTCTCTTGTGTACACAGTAGCATCAGGATCATCAACATGGACACCGCGCGATAACACTCTCGAACATACCGCAGAAGTAACTGGGTTATACAGGCTGTCTATGTACGGTTTGGAAATTACTGCGGCCACTTCATTATCACCGAATGTACATTATAATCCTCTACTGGTGATGCTAAATAAGAGCATCAAAGACACATTTACGTTGACATCAACGGAAATGCCCCCGAGACGTTACTGCTGGTGTCTGGAGTTCGTAGCTGAAACTTTTCAAGTAATTACTTAATTAAATGCCAACGTCATTGTATAATGAATCAAGCCCTAGTGACGGAGTCACTTATCGACGTTCAACGTCACAGAGACAATCAAGTATGTGAGTGTGAAACCAAACTAAAAAAATATCATCGACGATTATACAGTAAAAGTAAAAAAATATCGCAGACGTATGGTTGTTATTGATATAATTGATTACTCAGTTTCTGCTGTTATTGCTGGAGCCGGATTATTATTATCAACAATAACAATGACAGCACCTGCAGTTGTAACAATTGTCGTTTCAACTTCAACGATTATCGCAGTCATTCTCAGTATTATCGCTAAGAAGATATCTACATGTACAAATGATAAATTACACGAGTATATAATAAAACTACACACAGTAACAACATCTTATTCTAAACTATCATCGTATCTTTCGGCGTACCTCAGCGATGGTAAAATATCTGATGAGGAGTTCGCAACGATAATGAAATCCTATGATGAAGCATTTAGAATCGCTAGCGATTCTAGTGATAAAGTAACTTGTGACAAAGTGGAAGATTGAATTCCCGAGAGAGAACGCTCTGCGTTCTATTAAAATAATAACAGTAATAATAATGTCAGCGTTAGAACTATTACAACATATCATCACTAATACAACGCCGTCAAAAACTACAAAGATATCATTAAGTTCGACCAATCCTGAATTTAGCGTTAACTTTCCAACTGCAATTTCAGCAAGTGAAATAGCGCCAGCACAATTACGAGTTTATTATAGCCCGCCAAATATCAGGTCAAAATCGTTTGGTGGACTACCAGCAAACAATTCACTGGTATTTGCAAATAAGAATAAACCTGATGGAACTCCTGATTGGCAAGTTGTTGAAATTTCCACGGGCAGTTATCAAATAGAACAGATTAATGATGAGTTCCAACGTAGAATTAAATCTATTACAGCAAAAGAATCCAAAATAGCAATTACTGTTTACGAACCAACATTATCAGTGGCGATTGAAATAAATTCCCCTGATTATGTTGTAGATAGTTATCAATCATCGGCCAGATCGGTGTTAGGATGGCCTGATGTTCCCCCAGACCAAAGGTGAAATGGAATTCCAGAACCAAAACGAGAAGAATTTAAGACAAGCGAAAAAAGATTGAAGGAGATACCAATTACAGAAAAATGTATCCATGGAGCGTCAATGAATTTTTTATTGATAACGCTGAAAGTATTCCTAATCTAAAAGAAATTTACACAAAAGGACCTCCATCATGGCTTTTCAGTAAAATACCTATCACTGCTGTAAATAAAGCAATGAATGATGAATTTAATTATTTTTTCAATGTTATTAAAAATCATGTTACTAACATAATACAACATTACAGCAACGCCACAAAAGAAATTATCCTTGAAGGAATTCGACATTTAAATTCAATATTATATGATTTTACTTATCTTAAGCAGATTTTAACTAGAAATGTATATGATCATCTCAGATCAGTAATTGTTGTCCATGATAATACTAAAGAAATAGTATTAAATAATCTTATATCTGAAGTAAATATTCCTGATTTTATTAATATCGATGATCATTTTCCAAAAATACTTGAATCGTGGAAAAAAATAGCCCCGCCACCGGTTATTCTTAAACATAATAACGACACATATGGTGGAGGCCGTCATACCTCACCTGGTATTGTTAATATAACATCAACAATCGCAGTCAATCTAGTATGTGATATAATTGATGGCAGCTATCAAGTAGATCTTTCAAAAAGTGGTACTGCGGAGCAAGGATATATATTATATTAATTTAGTCCTCAAGCGCCACCCGGGTGGTTAATTGTATCTGAGCCAATTAACCCCGTTTATCTACGTGTACATAATCCGTTATTATGAAGGATACATTTTAAACTTACTGACCAGACTGGACACATTTTGGATTTGCGAAATGAGGTCTTAAGTATTAATCTATATGCACGCTCATAATGCGTCATCGTAAAGTAACAAAAACAAATATCCGAATCTAACTCGGATCAGAATAATTTCTTTAATTTGCAAATAAAAATTAAAATATTACTAAAACTATTGTTTTTTACTGAGTATTGGCTGAAAATCTTATTTTTATGTGGAAAATGACCGAAAAATCAAAGAAAATCATTTGGATTTATTGTTTTCTGAGGGTCAAACCCCCAGCGATATTCTAATTGATTTTCATGAATTTTTTGATAAATTTAATAATGACTCGATAAAAACTGATGAAAAACAGAACAAAATAAGAAATTTTGACTAAAGTTTTTCATTTTATGGGAAAATCATGAAAATCAATTAGACTATCGCTGGGGGTTTGACCCTCAGAAAATAATAATAGTTGTGAAATTTCAATAACGTCGTTGTTGTTGCCGTTAGCGCACGATCATAATGCGTCATCGTAAAACAAAAAAAAAAAAAAATATCCGAAACTAACTCGGATCAGAATATATTTTTTTTTTTAACTGGGGTAAATCGCAATTTTCAGAATCTGAATAAAATAAATATTATTATATTATAAGTAAATAAACTGCATACTTTCAATTTTGCCAGGGATTTTGTTTAGTCATTATCACATTGACTCCACCTTCATTATCACTATCATTTTCACAATGCTCCCTTAACTGTCTTATACGAAAGTTTACAATCTTGTTCTGTTCGTTTTCCTGAGATAATTCTAACTTAATTTTGTCAATAGCATGTGAGAGAAGTACAAACAGCTTTACCTGATTATCTGTAACTGTTGCCAGCGACTGTAACAATGCCTGCTGGATAAACTTCATGAATTTATAATCAGATGGCAAAGTATATATATTTTCTAATTTCCGTTGTTCTAATGATTCAAAATCACACAGAATTTGTTCAGTATTAAGATTATCACATATATTTATACCGTTATGTTGTAATTTTTTAATCGCTGAAATAATGACATTAATATTTTCAGAATTCATTATATTACAAATGTTTGTTTAATATAAAAATAGTAGTCCCCAGAGAGGACTGTTTCATATGATTATGATTATATACATATCATTATGATTATATACATATGATTATATACATATTGTTATATACATATTGTTATGATTATATACATATGATTATATCTTAATTAAGGACAGCACAAATACAGAATCTTAATTACAGTAGCGTATTTACAGCAAGCATATTTACAGCACAGTTTGACCCCATGTGACCCCCTAGGTTGTCAAAGAACATCGTAGCGGCATCAGAGGTCACATATAAACTTAATTTTAAGACCTTTAACTCTAGGACAGCACAGTTACATATAAACTTATCTTAAAGACAGTACTACGGGCCTTCTCTACGTTCAATACAAATTTGCACACTTTCCCCCATAATCAACCCAAGGAGTGCAAAAGTGCACCCACCAAGTGACATGGTGGGAGATTGTACAAATTTTCTATTGAAACGTAGAAGGGCTGGCTAACGCCCCCACTAAATAAGAGGATTTTGGCATAATATCGCCTTTCGCCCGACAATGTGCCGGTCTCGAGAATTGAACCACGGACCTTGCGCAGGCACTTAAAGAATACAGAATAAAATCACAATTATTGTAAAATTTAGTCTGGATTTCTTAATAAAATCACAATTATTGTAAAATGTGAATTTATTTCCAAAATACACTGTTAAATTGAGAAATCTATAGATATAAGACCCGCATTTCTGCCAAGTTAAAAGTCTGTATTATCAGCCGTTGCTAAGGATATTAAAATGATCGATAAGTTACATGAATGCATGCCATACTCATTTGTAAAAATAGCCTCATGTATACATTTAGTCGCTGTTGAGATATATTAGCCGATATAATCTAACATAGACAATGTGACTCAGGTTATCGGATTAGCTTGTTCTTAGTGAATGTATTTCTGTGTAATAGTAACACAAATTAGTAACATTCAATTGGCTTCTTGGAAACATTAGTGTCCTATAGGACATTAAAACTGTATAAATCTCTATTGTTGTGTTATACATGTATTTTGAAAACAAATGGATTTTGCTGCTGACTAGTGTACACACAATTACATATCATTTTTATAAACGATATTTTTATTTATGGACAAAATAACACATACAATAAGGAAAGATATATCGATATTTACTCAAAGCAATGTGGGTTCCGTTTTCACCAAAATTCGCAATATATTGCTGTCATTAGTACAACAAGCACGACAACTGCAACATTTAGTAAGTTATGCTTGACGGAGTTGTCTCGCTTAATCATCTGATACCATAAGAACATACTCGAATTTGATTTTTTGTAGAAATCTTTTGGAAAGCAGATTTTGTGATATTATCTGCCACGCATTTTACTGAAGGTGGTACTATGTTAAAATATTTACCAGCAGAATTAATTGACTTAAATATAATTTCTTCGCATCTGTATTTACAGATTTAACAGACCTTGCGTATCGCGCGCTGCCAGAATTTCCGAATTTGCAATTTTGACTTTGTGTAACAATTCGCAAGTTATCAAGCGAGTTATCACGTTTATCACCACTGATGTGATCGATTACAAGTCCATCTTTGATTAGTCCAAAACAACACTCAAACACGAACCTATGTGATAAATGATTTTTATGTCCACTGGTATTAAATCTAAAATGACCAAATGTATCAACACTACCGACTGGTTTCTTTAATCTACAGTGCCTAATTACAACATCACGAGAAACTACATAATTTGTAATGATTGGATGCATTACAAACTCATTTTGCTCCATTTATATACTAATATTATTTGTTTAAATCATTTTTTTTGAAAATCTAGCGAGATAATCTTCTTCGGATGTTATAGGAGATTCACCTGAAGATGTTAAAGTGTTATTTTTTTTATCGTAGTATCGTTTCAGCTCTCTGTATTTTTTACCATCACGTTGCACACACAGTTGAGTTTTTCCTCTGACTCCAACACCACGCCGCACACACGGTTTTGGTCCTAGACTTCTATGTCTAACAGATTGCATATGGTAGCCGCAGAATTCGTTTACGCATGTTTTGTTACAAGGAGAAGTATATCCTATTTTGAGCCAATGGCTTTGATTCTTTGTTTGAATCATATACAAGTAATTAAAATTCAATTTAAATACATACTTGTCTTAATTATAATAATGCAGGAATTATCCACAATTGAACCCTCCGCCGTCTCAGTGGGAGCTAGATTTGGTCTTGACAGACTGCCGAAATATAAATTTAGTTTTTCGATGCAAGATCTAGCTTTAACGAATAAAGATATAACAAAACGTATCCGTGAAGCCAAAAAGGAATTTCGCGACGATGGTGCGGCTCATATGTGGTCGACATTCAGAATTAGAAATACTGTCAATGTACTGAATGACAAACGAGGAAGAGAGATTATTGACTATCTTGATGTTCAGAGATATTTTATTTTAATAAAATTTATTGTAAAGACAGACGATGACACTTGGATTATCCGTGACAAGCGTGATTCTGCCCACATGCAGTCAGGAAATAATATTGTTCTCAGTAAAAGTTCCAGACCAGGAATACTTATTGGTATTGACAAACCGTACCACGAACGAACGTATCCTGTGACTGCGGTTGTGTACGCAATATATCTGTTAAATAATAAACATAACGTTGGGGATCTCAAACCTATGAAACTGTCAAGGATAAATTGTGTAGCTAAACGGGTTACAGAACACTTCACAAACGCGATACGCGGAAACGGTTTAACGGATTTTCGACGTAAAAAATAAATACGTGGGCAGAAGCAGTTAAAGATACCGGAGCGTCTATCAGCGACGTTGCTGAGCTGGGAAAGAAATTTAAATTCCCAATAACAGTGAAGACGTTAACTGGAGAGATTTTGTACAAATCGAAAAATGAATCAAGAGGAGCTTCGATAGATATTATTGATCATAACGCACATGCATGGACTGTGGCAGTAACAATATTTCCACGAGACAGAACGGTTAAATTTTATAATGGTCATGGATTTGATTTTATCAGAAATATCAGTAAAATTGACCCTGTATCTGTTTGGCTGTTTCAAAGTTCGGAATATGATTTTCATGATCAGTTTGTACGGTCTAATGGTGATATTCATCGTACAGAATCTCTCCACGAAGAAATGAAAAATCTTGCATTAAAATATACCATTGATGATATTAAGGTTGGACAATTACTGAATAATTGTTTTACCGTTCCATCAGTTGCTGCTCACGCTGCTCAGGAGAAACATTCATGGAAACTGACACGATTGGAATTTCTTGAAGATGTCCAACACAGTTCTGTGGAATACGGACATGGTGGATTGTGGAATACTAAATACGATTATAGAGACGTTATCTCAGTTGATATGGTAGCATGTTATCCTGAAAGTTTTCTTGGATACGGAGAATGTTCTGAATACTTTAAGAGATTTGGACATCCGACACACGAGATGACTAGAGCTGCGATAAACGGACCCTTGCCAGATTTTGATTTAACCGGATTCGCCTGTATAGAGTCGTTCGAATTTTTACGGGGATCTCCATCCGATTGCTTATGCGTGGTTTGGAAGACATTTTTCAGAAAAATCTTGGGTTCCAATAGTACTAATACAGTACATGCTTGATGCTGGAATTTTAGTGTCGTTGAGCGTGAGTGAAGCAATTATATCATACCGCGTGCAGAAACAAGTTTGGTTACCAGAACCGGATATATTTAATATTAATGATGCTAGGAGAGATTTTTCTAATCTTAACGAAGATGATATTGTTAAAATTATTAATAATATACGTGAATGCAGAGGAGAAAGTGATGAGAAATTCGCAAAAGATCTCGGCAGGAAAATTATCGGTACATTTACGCAAGGAGGATCATATGATCATAAACGAATGTGTACAAGATTAATTATGGACGATGCTGAACTCGATTTTATAATTGCTGATACAACGGAGAAAAACACATTTATAAGTCGAAGCAATGCTTATTTATCAGACGGAACTAAATTAGGTACAGTTGTAAGTTATACTGATGGCGAGTCAACGCAGTTTACTCATTTAAGATCTTCGATGCTAGCGTACTTTTCGATAAATCTATTATCGATGATAAACATATATCCTCGTTATGCAGTCAGAGTCGCGACAGATTCATTTTATGTAAATAAAAAAAATATGCGGATTCGTTAAAACAATTGCATATTAACAATCATGCATCATGGGGCGAATGGAGAATAAAACATGAAGATATAATTAGTTATTCTGAATCTGCCAACGTTGAAATTGCGGAGACATATTACCAAAATAATCAAATATCAGAATTGTCATCAGCACCATCTGTATGTGATCCTGTGGCTAGACATAAAACCGTTTATCTTAATGGGTGTGGTGGCTCAGGTAAAACAACACGCGCGATTAAATTATTTAATAATTGTTCTGATATGATTGTTTAGACACCGACACATACACTCGCCAGGGAAATAAAAGAATGAGGAGTAAAATCATGTACATATCATAGGTTTTTCAAATGGTGCGGACACACATGAACTCCATCGCGGATGGGTCAGAAAGATATTCCTAAAACTATCATATGGGACGAGATATGCACGATATCGCTAGAGGGATTAAACATATTTCTTGATTGGCTGTTATTGAAGAATACTGCTGTGATAATGTGTGGCGATCATGGTCAACCGCTACCTTTCATTGGATGGTCTCCACATGAGTGGCTGAAAACATTTGTAGATTATTATCAAGAAATAACTGATGTCCATAGAGCTATTGATAAATCACTAAAAGAGTTCAAAAGTTAATAAGACTACAGCCAGATAAAATACAGTGTGAGATAATGCGTAAAGTAATTCCAGAAACTCCTATGAATGATTTTTTGACTTTATGGAGACCTGCTGATTTGATAGTTGCAAGTAGAAAAATAGTTCGCGATACACTTCAACAACAATTATTTACGTTAAATAAAGAAAAATTTTCAAATCTACCTGTACCACTATGTTATCGCCCAGCAGATAATCGACGACAGAATGTTGATGTTGAGATTCCAGGTGGTGGAATACAAAATTTTGTGCTAAATTATATTGTTTTAGTTCTTATTGATGTTGTTGAGAGCGCGTTGAGCATGGATAAATCGCCGTGGACGTTAGGATACGCTATAACGATTCACTCGCCACAGGGATTAACTAATACTGATACAAATATTTGGATTGTCGATGATCGTATTGAGTGGTCAAATTTAATTTATCTTGCAGTGTCTCGAGTCAGAAGAATATATCAACTGCACAGGGTTATCATGGGTTGCGTAATAACCGAAGAAATCACTAACAACTTTGTCGATATCAATAAAAAATTAGCGAGCTATAAGCAATGTGACCAAAAAAAAAAAAAAAATAATCGCGACTTTGATATGGATGCTGAATTTATTATAGCACTAAAACAACGACAGAATAATCACTGTGCAGGTTGTAACTGTAATATGCTGTGTCAGTATTCAAATAATAATCCAAGACAATTTACCGCTGATAGAATTAATAGTAGTCTTGGTCACACACCCGAAAATGTGATGCTGACCTGTCTTGAATGTAATCGACGTCGGGGCGCTGGACGCTGTGCAAGTTTACAAAAGTGAACACGGTGGTAATTGTGTATCCGCAGGAATTATTTGTAATTGTTCACGTAGAAATCCACGCTGAGGAGCCGTTGAATCTAATCTGTAGATTACAGGTCTACCTGTGGACCTTACCATGCTAGAAAGTTTATGTATGGTCACACTCCAGATAGGATCAGTTGCTCTTTTTCTACCTCCTTCAAGTTCACCAGGTTCATATAAATATCTTACGGTCACTGGTTGAGAGGAAGATTCACGTTGTATTGGTACATATTTTTTTGTGATCGCATTAGAAGGTTTCAAAGAAGTTGCACGAGTAATTTCGTTATGGAACGCAGCTATCACACTTGGTAACTTTGCAACCCATTCACGAGATCTCTCCGTGGACTTAAAGTCAGCGGATATTTCCTTTGCATACTGGTATCCAAGTAACCGTTCAGCAAGTGTTCGATTAAATCGTTCAACGATTGCCTGATCACGATGAATTTCAGTGTATCCTCGTCTGATTTTAACGTTATGTTTTTTTCCATCAACGATGATACTGCACCAAGAAATTCTTTGCCAGGATCAACCTGTAGCAGTTGTGGCCATCGTACACCACCACGTTGATAAATTCGTTCAAACTCAGATGCAACTTCAGTTGCTGTCTTTGTTGACAGTGGTTCTGCTTCTTTATATCTACTTCCAACGGCAACGACAATTAACACGTATTTGTATGTGTATTGACGTCTGCCAATTTTACTGGCATCATGTGGTAAAAACAAAATATCTGCTTGATGAACTTCATTAGGGGTACTGACATCAAAATGTGCATACTGATGTTTTTTAGGTGGTGGTAGATAAATTTGCCATATTGCCTGTCGTGCTAACCATGCTGCAGCAACAGCACGTGAGACCTTTGCTGCTTAAGCAAGTTTACTAATCGCTGCTTTACCTCTCCAGTATCCTCTTGGACTATAATAAACATATTCCAGTTTAATAGTTATATGATTTAATTACCAGCCCCTAGCACTATTTTACCTTTCATAGCAGATTTTACTAGGAAGCTAGCAAGTTTTTCTCTCAGAGATTTATTTTTTTATGGAATTGAATGCGTGAGTCAGCTTTACATCTGCAAATCTGGATTTTAATACGCGACATCATAAACGTGACACGCTTGATCAATTGCATTTATTGGATATTCTCCAGGTCTTGGTTGATCTCGTTCGTCAAGTCGAATATCAAGTCGAGCTCCTGGACCGCAACAATTATATCCAGGTAAATGTTTTTCACCAGGATACTTTGCCCACGGAGCTCTTGGTAATTTACCTAACGAAGCAGCGATATCTCCACCTGTCTTTAAGGAAATAAATTTGTATTGTTTTGTACCACATTTCACATACTTGCCTGTAAGTGCGCGCCTGCTATTTTTTGTTATTATTGTCGTTAATCCAGCGTTGGGGGTGGGTGCTCTACATCGAACACAATATAAATCCATATTATTATTATATGGATATAATTGACTTCTCAGCGACACGAAAACAAGAGCCAGTCAAATATCATCCAGCGCTAACAAATTCTATCAGAGCAATTATACTTGGCCCATCTGGGTCTGGTAAAACGCAATTATTACTTAATCTGATAATGCGTTGGCTCAAGTGGGATAAATTATATTTAGTAGCACCATCTGTAGATGATCAAAGATGTTACGATGTACTTAAAGATTTTAACGAAAATGCAAAGTCGCTGACGTGCCCTGATAATGGTGCTATTGATTTTATTACCGATATCGATGAAGCTCCATCCATAGATGATCTTGATGGATGTATCAATGATCTCGTAGCATACGATGATGTAATGCTGGACAAACAATCCAATCCAGCTCGGATATTTTCGCGAGGCCGTCACAAAAATAGAGACGTGATTTATTTAACTCAGAAATACACACAAATTCCTAAAGTGATCAGAGATAATTGCAATATCTTAATTGTGTTTAATGGAGTAGATAATTATACTTTGCAAAAGATTTATTATACTTGGTGTTCAGGGGACATGGACATGATTAAATTTAAAAACTTATTTTCAAATGCACAGGCTGTTCCGTTCGGATTTATAACGATAAATTTACATGACCTAAGATGTAGGTATCGTATAGGTCTGGATAACATTTTTGGTTAATTATAGCAGCAGAGGGGTGAACGACCAGCGTTGAGTTACCAGCGCGTAAGCGAAACATTCCTGAAAATAAAAACGCGCGTAATATGATGTAACACAATAAGCTAACCCAATCGGCCTGACAGAGTCAGGGTTAGAGGTTTTGATTTAACGTTATTGACCTTGAGATTTCAATTTCGTAGGAAGGTTTATTTTTCATAAATAAAGTCCCCAACAAAAATGATCTGTTCACCCCCTCTGCTGCTGGAATAAACATTGGATGCAAAATGGAACGATACGATCATAGCTTCTATATAATTTGAAAATTACATATCATGTATTATTTTGTTTGGCTTCCCTGGGAAACTACTTGTAATTACATGCAATTTAAACGTAACCTTTATGTGCTTACAATGCAGAATAAATACAAAGCAGAGGTTTATTTTGATTCAGCTACTTACTATTCACCCGATGAAATTTCCAACATCAAATATAATATTTTACAGAATTATACTTGTCAAGACATACGTTTACCAAGATGTCCTTGGTAGACTACACAAAAGAACGGAGCCAGATTAAAGGTTTTATTGGACGCTATTAATTAACCTATACTCTCATCGATAAAATGCGTTCACTTCAAGGTAGATAAAAGACATTTGAAATATAGCATTCCTGTCTCGAAATTTGATTCATGTCTATATCAATAACAGTTACTCTCAAGATACGTGAATAAGGCAATCTCAGTACCAGATTATGTAACCCATGGAGGAACGAGATGATCGAACACTTTAATGACAAATGCAAATATATCTTGGAGAGCTATGCATTTACATAAACAATTACACGTTTAAGGGATGCACCATCTTAATGTGCACACCCAGGGAATATTGAAAAATGTTAGTTGAAAACAAGTATTAATATATTGAAATAGATATTTACTATGCAAAAACGAGGAACTATCATAAGCCATGTATTGTAAAGAAAGACGAAACCTGCTCCTACTGGGAGTTAGCATAGAGCCTGGGTACTAACTGACCATAATTTTCCTTGTTTCATAAACTATATTTAAAATTTGGAAATAAATTAACTTCATTGTGAAGTTTAAGTTGTATACATAAATGGCTTGTTTACCACCGGCAAGGAAATTATATATATGACTTTCTCTTACACCAAAATATATATATATATATAAATATATATA
>JAECUM010094460.1:0-63574 GCA_016617855.1 Megalonaias nervosa | reverse complement strand
AGAGAGAGAGAGAGAGAGAGAGAGAGAGAGAGAGAGAGAGAGAGAGAGAGAGAGAGAGAGATATCACATTATCAGGCTTCCAAAACATCTAATGCTTGCAATTTGTGCCTCTTCATCATTCTCATTTGTAATTTTTATAGTAAAACTCATGTACATATCTATCTATCTATCTATCTATCTATCTATCTATATATATATATATATAGCAGCAGAGAGGGTGAACAGACCATTTTTCTTGAGACATTATTTATGAAAAAATAAGCCTTTCTCCGAAAAGGAAATCTTAAAGGTCAACAATAAAAAACACAACCTCTGACCATGAGATTTCTCTAGGGTTAGCTTATCTCGTTACTTTATCTCTGACTCTTTGGTTTTTTTATGGTGTGTTTAATTTACTCGCTGGTCACTCAAAGTTGGTCCTTCACCCTCTCTGCTGCTGTAAATTAACCAAAGATTTTATCCAGACCTATACGATATCTAGATCTTGGGTCATGTAAATTTATTGTTATAAATCCGAACGGAATAGCTTGTGCTTTTGAAAAGAAGTTTCTAAATTTAATCATGTCCATGTCCCCTGAACACCAAGTATAATAAATATTTTGTAAAGTATAATTATTTACTCCATTAAACACAATTAAGATATTGCAATTATCTCTGATCACTTTTGGAATTTGCGTGTATTTCTGAGTTAAATAAATTACGTCTGTATTTTTGTGACGGCCTCGCGAAAATATCCGAGCTGGATTGGATTGTTTATCCAGCATCACATCATCGTACACTACGAGATTATTGATGCATCCATCAAGATCGTCTATGGATGGAGCTTCATCGATATCGGTAATAAAATCAATAGCATCATTATCAGGACACGTCAGCGACTTTGCGTTTTCATTAAAATCCTTAAGTACTTCGTAACATCGTTGATCATCTACAGATGGTGCTACTAAATATAATTTATCCCACTTGAGCCATCGCATTATCAGATTAAGTAATAATTGCGTTTTACCAGACCCAGATGGGCCAAGTATAATTACTCTGAGAGAAGTTGGTAGCGCTGGATGATGCTTAACTGGCTCTTGTTTTCGTGTCGCTGAGAAGTCAATTATATCCATATAATAATAATATGGATTTATATTGTGTTCGATGTAGAGCACCCACCCATACCAGTGGATTAACGACAATAATAATAAAAAATAATAGGCGCGCACTTACAGGCAGGTGTGTGAAATGTGATACAAAAAAAATATAAATTTATTTCTTTAAAGACAGGTGGAGATATTGCTGCTTCGTTAGGTAAATTACCAGGAGCTCCATGGGCAAAGTATCCTGGGAAAAAAAAACATTTACATGGATATAATTATTGTGGTCTCGGAACTCGTCTCGATATCCGACTCGATAACCAAGACCAACCAAAATCTGGAGAGTATCCAATAAACGCAATTGATCAAGCGTGTCACATTGATGATGTCGCGTATAAAAGTAAAGACTTACAACAACGACATCTCGCCGATATAAAATTAATTCATGCCATAAATAATGTTAAAGATAAATCACTTCGAGAAAAATTAGCTGCTTTTTTGGTAAAAGCTGGTATGAAAGGTAAAATAATGTTAGGGGCTGGTAATTAATCAATTGATTATTATCATAATAATGGAATCTGATTATTATAGTCCAAGAGGATACTGGAGAGGTAAAGCAGAGATTAGTAAACTTGCTGAAGCAGCAAAAGTCTCACGTGGTGTTGCTGCAGCGTGGTTAGCACGACAGCCAATATGGCAAATTTATCTACCACCACCTAAAAACATTAAGTATGCACACTTTGATGTCAGTACCCCTAATGAAGTTCATCAAGCAGATATTTTGTTTTTACCACACGATACCATTAAAACTGGCAGACGTCAATACACATACAGATACGCGTTAACCGTCGTTGACGTTGCGAGTAGATATAAAGAAGCAAATTCTTTTAATGATTTATCAATAGCTCTATGTCATTAGTTATTTCTTCGTAATAATCTACAAATGTTTTCAGCCACTCATGTGGAGATGATCCAGTGAAAGGTGGTGGTTGACCATGATCGCCACACATCACCACAGCAGTATTCTTCAATAACAGCCAATCAAGAAGTATTTTTAATACCTCTAGGGATACCGTGCATATCTCGTCCCAGATAATAATTTTAGGAATGTATTTCTCACCCATCCGCGATGGAGTCCATGCGTCTCTGCACCATCTAAAGAAACTATGATATGTACACGATTTTACTCCTCGTTCTTTTATTTCCCTGGCGAGTTTATGTGTCGGTGTCAAAACAATCATATCAGAACAATTATTAAATAATTCAATCGCGCGTGTTGTTTTACCTGAACCACCACACCCATTAAGATAAACGGTTTTATGTCTAGCCACAGGATCACATTCAGATGGTGTCGATGACATCCCTGGTATTTGATTATTCTTGTAATATGTTTTCGTAATTTCAACGTTGGCAGATTCAGAATAACTAATCATATCTTCACGTTTTATTCTCCATTCGCCCCATGATGCATGATCGTTAATATGCAATTGTTTTAACGAATCCGTATATTTTTTATTTAAATAAAATGAATCTGTCGCGACTCTGACTGCATAACGAGGAAATCTGTTTGTCATCGATAATAGATTTATCGAAACATACGCTAGCATCGAAGATCTTAAATGAGTAAACTGCGGTGACTCGCCATCAGTAGAGCTCACAATTGTACCTAATTTAGTTCCGTCTGATAAATAAGTATTACTTCGACTTATAAATGTGTTTTTCTCCGTTGTATCAGCAATTATAAAATCGAGTTCAGCATCGTCCATGATTAATCTTGTACACGCTCGTTTATGATCATATGATCCTCCTTGCGTAAATTTACCGATTATTTTTCTGCCGAGATCTTTTGCAAATTTCTCATCACTTTCTCTCCTGCATTCATGTATACTATTAGTAATTTAAACAATATCATCTTCAGGATTAGGAAAATCTCTTCTAGCATCATTAATATTAAATACATCCGGTTCTGGCAACCAAACTTGTTTCTGCACGCGGTATGATATAATTGCTTCACTCACGCTCAACGACACTAAAATTTCTGCATCAAGCATGTACTTTATTAGTACTATTGAAGCCCAACGTCGCTCTGAAAAATGTCTTCCAAACCACGCATAAACAATCGGATGGAGATCCCTGTAAAACTCGAACGACTCTGTACAGGCGAATCCGGTTAAGTCAAAATCTGGTAAGGGTCCGTTTATCGCAACTCTGGTCATCTCGTGTGTCGGATGACCAAATCTCTTAAAGTATTCAGAACATTCTCCGTATCCAAGAAAACTTCCAGAATAACACGCTACCATATCAACTGAGATAACGTCATTATAATCGTATTTAGTATTCCACAATGCACCGTGTCCGTATTCGATACAACTTTTCTGGACATCTTCAAGAAATTCCAATCGTGTCGGTTTCCATGAATTTTTCTCCTGAGCAGCGCGAGCAGCAATTGATGGAACGGTAAAACAGTTATTAAGTAATTGTTCAACCTTAATATCATCAGAGGCATATTTTAATGCAAGATTTTTCATTTCTTCGTGGAGAAATTCTGTACGATAAATATCACCATTATACCGTACAAACTGATCATGAAAATCATATTCCGAACTCTGAAACAGCCAAACTGATACAGGGTCAATTTTACTGATATTTCTGATAGTATCGAATACATGACCATTATAAAATTTAACCGTTCTGTCTCGTGGAAATATTGTTACTGCCACAGTCCATGCATGTGCGTTATGATCAATAATATCTATCGAAGCTCCTCTTGATTTATATTTCGATTTGTACAAAATCTCTCTGGTTAACGTCTTCACTGTTATTGGGAATTTTAATTTCTTTCCCAGCTCAGCAACGTCGCTGATGAAGGGCTCCGGTATCTTTAACTGTTTCTGCCCACATATTTATTTTTTAACGTCGTAAATCCGTTAAACCGTTTCCGCGTATTGCGTTTGTGAAGTGTTCTGTAACCCGTTCAGCTACACAATTTATTCTTGACGAAGTCAGTGATGGGTTTCATGGGTTTGAGATCCCCAACGTTAGGTTTATTATTTAACGGATATACCGCGTACACAACCGCAGTCACAGGATATGTTCGTTCGTAATAAGGTTTGTCAATACCAGTAAGTATTCCTGGTCTGAAATTTTTGCTAAGAACAATATTATTTCCTGACTGCATGTGGACAGAATCACGTTTGTCACGAATAATCCAAGTGTCATCGTCTGTCTTTACAATAAATTTTATTAAAATAAAATATTTGTGAACAAGGTAGTCAATAATCTCTCTTCCTCGTTTGTCATTCATCACATTAACAATATTTTCAATTCTGAATGTCGACCACACATGAGCCGCACCATCGTCGCGAAATTCTTTTTGGCTTCACGGATACATTTTGTTATATCTTTATTCGTTAAAGCTAGATCTTGCATAGAAAAACTAAATTTATATTTCGGGAGTCTGTCAAGATCAAATCTAGCTCCAGAATGTTCAATTGCGGATAATTCCTGCATTATTATAATTAGGACAAATATGTATTTAAATTGAATTTTAATCTCTTGTATATGATTCAAACAAAGAATCGATGCCATTGGCTTATGATCGGATATACTTCTCCTTGTAACAAAACATGCGTAAACGAATTCTGCGTTAGACGCGGTGTGGTGTTGGAGTCAGAGGAAAAACTCAACTGTGTGTGCAATGTGGTTTTAAGAAATACAGAGAGCTGAAACGATATTACGATTAAAAAAAAAAAATAACACATCTTCTGAATCTCCTATAAAAACCGAAGATTATCTCGCTAGATTTCAAAATAATAATTTAAACAAATAATATTAGTATATAAATGGAGCAAAATGAGTTTGTAAAGCGTCCAATCATTACAGATTATGAAGCATCTCGTGATGGTGTAATTAGGAACTGTAGATTAAAGAAACCAGTCGGTAGTGTTAACAATACTGGATATTTTATATTTAATACCAATGGAAATAAACATTATTTCTCACATAGATTCATCTACGAATGTTTTTATGGGGTCATTAAAGATAGACTTGTAATCGATCACATCAGTGGTGATAAACTTGATAACTCGCTTCGTAACTTACAAATTGTTACACAAAGTCAAAATTGTAAGTCCGGAAATTCTGGCGGCGTACGATACGCAAGAGCTGTTAAATCCACAAATGCAGATGGCGAAGAAATTATATTTAAGTCAATTAATTCTGCTGGTAAATACTCTAACATAGTATCACCTTCAGTAAAACGCGTGGCAGATAATATCACGAGATCTGCTTTTTCCAAAAGATTTCTAAAAAAAATCAGATTCCAGTATGTTAGTCTACCAGAACCTTCTTCATGAACCAATATCTCTTTCTGTCCTCTTTTTTGCTTTCATCAGGATTGTTTTATGCAGGTGTTTTTTTTCATGATGTAATGTTCCTATGGTATCAGGTGATTAAGCGAGTCAACTCCGTCAAGCATAACTTAGTAAATCTTGCAGTTGTCGTACTTGTTGTAATGACAGCAATATACTGTTAGCTTTGGTCAAAATGGAACCCACATCTCATTCGTCGTATTCATGATATAAGGGTCTCTCTCAATCAGTTTCAGCATTGTAAGTATCGATATATCTTTCCTTATCTTTCATAAATAAATATATCGTTCATAAAAATGATATGTAATTGTGTGTACAGTCAGCAGCAAAATCCATTAGTCTTAAATACATGTATTTAATAGAGATTTATACAGTTTAAATGTCCCATAGGACACTAATGTTTCCAAGAAGCCCATTGTAGCTAATTTTACTATTACAAAACGAAGAACAAGCTAATATGAGTCACATATTATCTGTGTTATATCGGCTAATATATATCTCAGCAGTGAAGTGTGTACATGAGGTTAAGTTTAGAAACGAGCATGTCATTGCGTGTTCGTATAACTTATCGATCATTTTAGTATCCTTAGCAACGTCTGATTAATACAGACTTTTAACTGTGGGTTTTGTGTAATGTAGTCTCAAGCATTTGGAAACTGAAAATAAATTCACATTTTACAATAAATTGTGATTTTATTAAGAAGTCCACAATACATTTTACAATAAATTGTGGTTTTATTAAGAAATCCACAATACATTTACAACAATTATGATTTTATTCTGTATACTTTAAGTACATTACGCTTTAACTATATAATAATATTTTCATCATGTATACATATTGAAGTCCGGTGGCCGATTGCTAACGCGCTGGATTTTCGTACTCAAGGTCCGTGGTTCGATTCTCGTGACCGGCAAACTGTCGGGCGAAAGGCGATATTATGCCAAAATTTATTATTTAATGGGGCGTCAGCTAGCCCTTCTGCGTTTCAATAGAAAATTTGTACACTCTCCCACCATGTCACTTGGTGTGTGCAATTTTGCACTCCTTGGGTGATTATGATGGGGGAGTGTGCAAAAATTTCTATTGAACGTAGAGAAGGCCCGTAGTACTGTCTTTAAGATAAGTTTATATGTAACTGTGCTGTCCTAGAGTTAAAGTTCTTAGAATTACGTTTATATGTAACTATGCTGTCCTAGAGTTAAAGTTCTTAGAATTAAGTTTATATGTAACTGTGCTGTCCTAGAGTTAAAGTTCTTAGAATTAAGTTTATATGTAACTGTACTGTCCTAGAGTTAAAGTTCTTAGAATTAAGTTTATATGTGACCTCTGATCCTGCTAGGATGTTCTTTGACAACCTAGGGGGTCACATGGGGTTAAAATGTGCTGTCCTAGGATAAGTTTATATGTGACCTCTGATCCTGCTAGGATGTTGTTTGGCAGCCTAGGGGATCACATGGGGTTGTATAAAACTGTGCTGTCTGTTTCGTCTTTCGAATTTCCTCTGATCCTGCTAGGATGTTCTTTGACAACCTAGGGGATCACATGGGGATAAACTGTGCTGTTCTATGATAAGTTTATGTGTAACCTCTGATCCTGCTAGGATGTTGTTTGGCAACCTAGGGGGTCACATGGGGTTATCCGTAATTAAGCTATAATCATATGTATATAATCATAATCATATGTATATAATCATAATCATATGTATATAATCATAATCATATGTATATAATCATCTTGAAACAGTTCTTAGGGACTATTATTTTTATTTTTTTAATATTATTCTGATTTTATTTTTATATTAAACAAACACTATAATATAATGAATTCCGAAAACATTAATGTCATTATTTCTGCGATTAAAATATTACAGCAAACCGGTATAAATATATGTGATAATCTTAATCCTGAAAAAATTCTGTCTGACTTTGAATCATTGGAACAACGGAAAT
The DNA here is from genome assembly GCA_016617855.1 of Megalonaias nervosa. Lineage (NCBI taxonomy): Eukaryota > Metazoa > Mollusca > Bivalvia > Unionida > Unionidae > Megalonaias > Megalonaias nervosa. The sequence continues at coordinate 56,172 of JAECUM010094460.1, read as the reverse complement.
TAGAGAACAGATACACTTTACCATCTGATTATAAATTCATGAAGTTTATCCAGCAGGCAATGTTACAGTCGCTGGCAACAGTTACAGATAATCAGGTAAAGCTGTTTGTGCCTGTCTCAAACGCTATTGACAAAATTAAGTTAGAATTATCTCATGAATACGAACAGAAAAAGATTGTGAACCTTCGTATAAGACAGTTAAGAGAGCATTGTGAAAATGAAAGTGAAGGTGGAGTTAATGTGATAATGGCTAAACAAAATCCCTGGCAAAACTAGTATACAGGTTATTTACTTATTTTATTTTATTCTGATAATTACGATTTACCTAGTAAAGAAACTTTATTCTGATCCTAGTTAGATTCGGATATTTTTTGTTTGTTTTTGTTTTGCGATAGCGCTCTATGATCTCACATACAGATTAATACTTAAAACTTCATTTTGTAAATCCAAAATACGTCCTATTTGGTCTGTAAGTTTGAAATGTATCCTCGATAATAACGGATTATGTACACGTAGATAAACGGGGTTAATTGGCTCAGATACAATTAACCACCCGGGTGGCGCTTGAGGACTGAATGAATATAATATATACCCCTGCTCAGGAGCGCCACTTTTAGAAACATCTACTTGATAGCTGCCATCAATTACATCACATACTAGATTGACTGCGATCGTTGATGTTATATTAACAATACCAGGTGAGATATGACGGCCTCCACCGTATGGATCATTATTGTGTTTAAGAATAACCGGTGGTGGGGCTATTTTTGTCCACGCTGCAAATACTTTAGGGGAATATTCATCAATGACATCGTTGAGTTGTTTATTTATTTCAGCGTTATTTAAATTTGGTATTATAAATGTTTGTAAATCTTTTTCTGTTATTTTGTAATGATCAAGAAATAATTGCTTAAATTTTGGATTTGAGTAAGGACTTCCATCGAGTTTAGTCGCAATATTTATAATACTTCGATTAGCGATGTATAAATCAAATAAGATCCCATTTCAATGTTTTATTGTTTCGATTATCTGATTTCTTACCCCATCGTCATAATGTTGTGATAATGAAATAAATAAACTTCTTAAATCATTAAGTTTTTTTATCGTATTCAGCCTTAAGAAGATCTAAAAAATTTTAAAATATTCTTCATCAACAATCTCTATAGTAGTCCGCGTCCTGGCGTCTACGATGATAACATCAAATGCTGATCTTTGTATCTTAGGGATCCTTTAACCTTCAAAACCGGTAAAGTAATGTTCATTGTTGCTTGGATCTAATACAAATCCTATATAACGCCATTCATCTTTATTTCGATATTTTGGATCTTTAATGAATCTTTTTTCCGTTGTGAGAAATTCATTTTTGGTTAGTTCTGGAATTCCATTTGACCTTTGCTTAACATCAGGCCATCATAACACAGATCTGATCGATCTTTGATAAATATCTACAACATAATCAGGGGAATTTATTTCAATCGCCGCTGATAATGTTGGTTCGTAAACAGTGATTGCTATTTTGGATTCTTTTCCTGTAATGGATTTAATTCTGCGTTGGAACTCATCATTAATCTGTTCTATTTGATAACTGCCCGTTGAAATTCCAACAACTTGCCAATCAGGAGTTCCATCAGGTTTGTTCTTATTCGCAAATACAAGTGAATTGTTTGCTGGTAGTCCACCAAACAATTTTGACCTGATATTTGGCCAGCTATTATAAACTCGTAAATGTGCTAATGCTATGTCACTTGCTGGAATTACAGTTGGAAAGTTAACGCTAAATTCAGGATTGGTCGAACTTAATGATATCATAGTAGTTTTTCATGGCGTTGTATTAGTGACGATCTGTTGTAATAGTTCTAACGCCGACATTATTTAAAATACTCCGTTATTTAATTATTATTTTAATAGAACGCACTCTCGGCAATTCAATCTTCCCTCTTATCACAAGTTACTTTATCACTAGAATCGCTAGCGATTTTAAATGCTTCATCGTAGGTTTTCATTATCGTTGCTAACTCCTCATCAGATATTTTACCATCGCTGAGGTACGCAGAAAGATACGATGATAGTTTAGAATAAGATGTTGTTGCTGTGTGTAGTTTTATTATGTAATCGTGTACTTTATTATTTGTACACGTAGATATCTTCTTAGCGATAATACTGAGAATGCCTGCGATAATCGTTGAAGTTGAAACGACAATTGTTACAACTGCAGGTGCTGTCATTGTTATTGTTGATAATAATGATCCGGTTCCAGCAATAACAGCAGAAACTGAGTAAACAATTATATCAATAGCAACCATACGTCTGCGATATTCTTTTTACTTTTACTGTATAATCGTCGATGATATTTTTTAGTTTGGTTTGACACTAACATACTTGAGCGTATCTGTGACGTTGAACGTCGATAAGTGACTGCGTCACTTGATTCATTATACAATGCCAACGTCATTTAATTAAGTAATTAAACAGTTTCAGCTACGAATTCCACCACCAGTAACGTCTCGGGGGCATTTCCGTTGATGTCAACGTAAACGTTTCTTTGGTGTCCTTGGTTAGCATCACCAGTAGAGGATTATAATATACATTCGGTGATGATGAAGTGGCCGCAGTAATTTCCAAACCGTACACAGATAGCCTGTATAACCCAGTTACTTCTGCGGTATGTTCGAGAGTGTTATCGCGCGGTGTCCATGTTGATGATCCTGATGCTACTGTGTACACGATATTTTTAATTTGTCCGTGTGGAATTTTAATCAGATTAGTTTTTTGAACAATACTAGGTATTCCACTGACAATATCGTTGAGTTTCATGTTAATATCGAAGAGTTTGATATCAACAGTTGGTGGACTTCCCAAAAAATCATTAATAGATCTGTTTATGTTTCTACGAAAATTTAAGAAAGTTGTACGTGATTAGCAAAATTAGTATTAAGTGTAGTCATTTCATTATTGATTGTAGCTAACGAAGTTGTCACAGGAATTTCCTTATCGTCTACATATTTCTTCGTTGCAGCGTCGAAATCTGATTCTGGTGTTCTAAGATTATTAATACCATTATTATTCATATTGAGAAATGCACGCATTATAACACCGTTGACTAATACGTACTTAGATTCTTGTTCATCGACGTATTTTTTTGTTGCTGCATCTGTATCTGCGGCTGAGTTTCCAAGGTCTATAATTTTATTTCGATTCATAATAATGTGACCGGTGAATGAATCACCAGCTCGCTTGATAAAATCGTTAACTGACTTACCGGAATCTCGTATTTTACCTTCATCAGCAAAAATAACGATATTATTAATAACCGCGGTGAGAATTCGTATAAGAACATCTAACAGTTGTATATTACTCGTTTTTAATCGTCCTTGTTTATCCTGAAAAACAACGACTTCATTTTGATCCACACTTGTGATATTTAATAAATCATCGATTTCATTTCTGAGCTGATCAAGAGTTGCGTATTTAGATAAATCGACTTGCTGCTGAGCTTTGCGAGAAGATCTTCCATAAATATCTACCATTATATTTACTAATATCTGTTTAAGTGTGACAACGTAGTATATTTATGCACGACTTTATGAGGTGGTGTTGTTGATTTTGATACAGCATCAAGTACAGCGAGTACTTCTCGACCACATATTGGCGGATCCGTTATTTTTTGTGTTGGTAATGTTGAATACCAGATTTTAGAACGCATCCGATTCTTTCTTTGCATAGCAGTACTCGTGTTAACATACTCTAAAAATTCTTTTGGTGGTGCCAACCCATATGAATCAAAATAAATAATTCCACGTGGATCAATTGCATATGCCACCCAATGAGTGCCCGGTTCAGAGTTTTTATCGAGATTAATAATACCAGTTTCACATTGCATTGCTACGGTAGGCAATTGATCACGCATAAAAACTCCTCTAAAGTTTTTTTTATATCAGTTGCTTAGCAGCATTAAGTAAATCAAAATTAGACATAGGGAGAATCATCGAATTCGATGACGAAGTTACAGGGGTAGTCTTAGACCTTTTCCGTACCATGAATATGGGGTCCCTGGAAGTCTTAGACCGCGACCGTATACTGGACCTGATAATCTTAGACGGCCCGGCTGTGGAACGTTTGGTGCTCTTAGACGTCTTCCGTGTTGTTTTGCCCGTGATTTTTTTAAAAAGTTTTCTGCGTGCATAATTCCTTGACCCGTTGCGTTCTTTAACGCCATTCCAGCAGCGGTTACAACAGCGCCTAATGCAGCTGCTTGTGCAACAGCTGGGGCTTCAGCGGCTATTATTGTGGTAACGCGGCAAGAAGTGGAAATATGCCACCCGTTTTAACGATGTCTTTAATGACACTCGCAGAAAGACTAAGTTTTATACCTTTATTTAATTTTTTTGCTTCATTGAAATGCTTATGCTGGCGTTCTGATAATGATAGGTTATTCGGACCACTTGCGATTTGTTATCGTTTTAGTGATATTTTTGCCGCACAATTATTTTTTGATGATGATTGTAGCTTTTTAATCTGACCAGGAGTCAGACTGACATTAACTAGATGTGACATTTATAATTATTATGAGCGATCTAATTACATATTTTCTATTGGGGCATCAATAACTCTCATTCGTCCACCAACACCTTCAAGTAACATTGATTTATCACTAAGTATGACAGCGACTGCTCTGTAATTAGGAATAGTTACATCATCTCTGTTTACGCGAGCTCGAAAATGTATGTCAACGACGGACTGTCTGGTTAAATCTAAATGTTCCAGAGAAAAGTAATAAATCGGATATAATGTTGTAAAATCTAACTGTGATATTTGCAAACCAGAATCAGTATTCTGATCACGCCCCATGAATGTCATTAATGGATGATATGCACGTGCAACATGATTTTGACCGAAATTTAGCAACACTTCTTCAGAAGGTTCTTGATGTCCGTTTATCCTTAAAGAAACCTCAGAAACACCGAGTTGATCAAATATCATTGTGCTTAGATTTTGTGAGTCTACTCGTTCAGTATTTTGAAGCGCAATAAATATATGTCTTGGTGCAGAAACACCTTGCTGTGATGCTATTTGCCAAGTAAATAAACCATTAACATTACTCTGCACAGCATCTGTGGTCATTGTCAACCATGATAACATTGATTTACCACCTTGACTCATAAAAGAAAGTAAACGTTCTTCTTCAGGTATTGTTGGAGTCATTACTGGCATCCACAATGAAAGTTTTGTTAAATTTACTATACCAGCATTAGTACCAGCGGGTCTCCATATTGCATCATCGTCGGTACCTTTTCTTACAAGTACAACTGTGTGTTTGGCTCCGAAAATGACTCTTCTGACATTTCTACAAAAACCAAAGATATGTGATAATGGAAAATGCTCTCCTTGCACCGCTTAACATTGCTCGACGTGATCTAAATCCTAAGTTAAAATGTGGATCAACACCATGAACCACCGGATTTACATCAGCATCAGCGGCGCCGGCGAAGTTTTTTGGTCGTCTTATATCATATTGTTGATACTCTGGAAAATTAGAAGTATCTCTTACAAACATCATTGATGGACCAGCTGATCTTGAGTAATCATCACTATATCGCGCAAGACCAAGTATCGTCGTGGCAACATCAACATCATTATAGATTGCTTCAATATTTTTTCTGTCAATCATGTATATGGCGCTTTTGAATAAAGCCATAACACCGTTGTTAACAAAACCAACACCAACATCAGCTGCGTATGGAGTATTATCAGCTCGCAAAATTTCACCTTCAACCTCAATAAATGCTTTAGCGGGTAAGAAGTATCTGCTTGTATCCTGAACTTGCAGCTCAATTTGTCCACGCTGATTTGGCTCTCGTGCGTCATAAGAATAATATTGATAATCGCGCACAGATTCATCTTTTAAAACTGGTGTGTCTATGTCAAACGCGGGATCAGATATACGTTTGAACATATTTATTATTATCGTCTTCGTCTAACACGAAGACCGCTTCCTGCTATCAGACTAGCGGTTATATTTTTTTCTTTTTCTAACCTAACATTAGTGTTGGTAGCCAACTCTGTTAGTTTTTGATTAGCAGCTTGATTTATTATTTTACTGACATTTGCGGGCATCACTTCAGTGCTGGCCAGTTTCACTGGTTGAGGTTTTCGTCGTATTAATCGCGCTAGTCTATCCTTGATTGCTGAGAATGCTTTGCTAGCAACATCACCAACAGCGCCAATAGCTTTTTCACGAACAACGTCAATAGCTTTCATTCCTAGTTGCTTTGCAAGCGGTATTGCTTTTGGGGCTATCCTTCTAAATAGACCTTGAACAACATCACCTAGTCCATCTCCGTAGGTCGTTTTGTATACTGGTAATCGTGAATTTATTACCCTAACCATGGTTGGTCTATGAGTATTGTGTACGATCATATTATTATTAAGTGATTTTATCACTAATTGCATCTAATTACATACTCAGTCACTATGATAATCATCACTAATTTCATTAATGAGAGACCGATAAACACCAATATCCATAACACCACCTGTAAATGATCATTGACAAATATCAGCTGCTTCATTAATGATTTCTGGGGAATTATTACCAGCTCGTTTTCCTCCAATGAGAATTTCTAGTCGATCAACATCAGCAAGAACGTTATTAGGACAAGTAATAAAGCCACTTCCTAAACCACTTCCAGTTGCACCAGGATCTTGATATTCTTCCTCTGTTGTTCTAACTGGTTGTCGTGGTGATTTCAATCGTTTCATCATTTCTTGTCGTTGTTGTTCTCGTTGTTGTAGCTCTTGTTGTAGTTGTTGTGATCGTTGTGGTGATGGTAATTCAAATTGTTGTGGTAGTAATCGTGGTGATCGTTGTGGTGATGGTAGTGGTGGTAGTAATTGTGGAAATTGTTGAACTTGTTTTTCAAGTGTTTTTACTGGTTTCTGTAATTTAAATTGTTTAGCTCTTTCGATATGTTTATGTACTGCCTCATCAAATTCATTAACATTAATAATATCTTCATTAGATATAATTTTTGGAATACCAGTAAAGATGCGATATACATCCTTGATCCAATTGGCAGAGCTTAGAGATTTAACATATTCTGGTTTTACATACTTTTATCTTTCATAATATCCAAACACGGCGATATCAATTAATTTTTTTGGATCCCTGATAGCAGCAATACCTTCAGGCGTAAATTTTGTCTATTATCTTAGTTATGGTTCTTGGTTTTGGTTGTGGTTGTGGTTGTGGTTGTGGTTGAGCTGCTTGAATACGAGCAGCAATATCAACAGGTAATGCTTCAAGAGCTCTTTGTGTTGCCTCAGTTGCTGTAACAATTTTCTTTGTTGGTTCGACAATCGGTTTAAATAATTGTTCTGTACCTTTTGTAATTTCCACTTGAGACTCCTGACGTGATTGTAGTTGTTGTTTAACTAAATGACGGACGGGTAAATATTTTTTAATTGCCTCTAGTCGCTCTCGAGCTAATCTAGCTGAGTGTGGTTCTCCAAACATTATTGTTAATATTTATAATGGCTGTTTAATTTGCAGCAGCAGAGAGGGTGAACGACCAACGTTGAGTGACCAGCGAGTAAAATAAACACACCATAAAAAACCAAAGAGTCAGAGATAAAGTAACGTGATAAGTTAACCCTAGAGAAAATTCATGGTCAGTTAGATGTTGTGGTTTTTATTGTTGACCTTTAAGATTTCCTTTTCGTAGAAAGGCTTATTTTTTCATAAATAATGTCTCAAGCAAAATGGTCTGTTCACCCTCTCTGCTGCTTATATAGACATATGGATGGATGGATGGATGGATGCAAACAGATAGAATTATTTAAGAACCATGCCTTCACCTGCAGACGAAGTCAGGCAACAATCGCCACAGTGCTTAGGATATGCTCATCCAGGAGATACAGCCAAACAGAAGAGCAAGTGGCATGAAAATCTCCGATTAACTACCAAGGACACCTTCTTTAAAAGTAGTTTTGTTGGTAACGAAACCGAAGTTTCTGAAACTTTCTCTGCTTTTAGTATATTCGGGAATATTTTCTGGCAACCCAGACACGGATTGTAAAGATATTCAAACTATAATGGTTTCTGTCTCATTTCATCAACAGTCAGTAAAGTAAGAGGCCTTTTGATATCTTCAGACTTTTTATGATTTCTCTTACTTCATTTACACTGATACTGGTCTGTAAGGCCTCAATATGGCTCGCTCCGTCTTGTAGAGCCCGATTTAATTCTCTCTCTATAAATTCATTAAAGTTTCCGTCAAAACTATGGCTAAAATTTGGCGTGTGAATGTCCTCATAGTATCCGGCAAAGCCATTTGCAATGGAGGCATCATCACGGACACAAACACCATCAATTAATAGTTCCTAGCAAATATTTATATTGTTCCCTCTCTTAACATTGATCATTTTCCAAACGTGCCTTACATTGCATTCATGTGCTTTTTCAATTTCTTCATATACCTCACCCATATATTTTTCCACAGCTAGTTGTTTAAGGTTTCTAAAGTCTCTCTTCTTATCTTTATATTCTCTGTAAGAATTATATTGACTACCCCTCGGTCTTCCCTCATTTATCCAAATATACCTAGCTTGTCTTTGAAGTTTATGTGTGCTTCTTTAAGTTCATTTGACCAGTATGGCTTGGCATGATAAATGAATTTGGACTTTGGAAGCGCGATGTCGCTTGACTTCTGTATTGCATTAACAATGTGCCCGTAAAATCTATTCACATTGTTCGAAACAGTATCTATATCAAAAGTTTTCAAGGCGATATTCCAGCTCAGATTGATAATTTTCAAGGTATGGGTGTCTAATTTATTCCAAGCTATGTTATGTCTCTTCATAGACTGTCTGACGTCTCTCCCACGGGTCTCTGTACAAAGGGAAGTAAGGATAGGGAGGTGGTCAGATATCACATGCTCTTCGTGACCTGAAACAATGTGTACACTCCGTAAGCTACCTATGCATTGATCCGACAGTACAAAATGATCAATCATCGTTCATGATGGTGTGAATGTATAACGGGAACCAGTGCATAATACTAAATGTCCAGCGCTCACTAGATTATTATATCGCAAGAACTCATGAAATATCCTATCTTTGTAATCTCTGAAAGTGTCTGGTTCAGCTACTGAATTGAAATCCCAAGTAAAATACACGTTACCCAGTTGTGAGTACTGATCAAACAGATTTTGAATCAACTCAGTTTGCACCTTGTAACAATTTATGCCATTCAATAGCGTCGGCATATATACACAAAAAATATATACATTTTGCATGTCTGGAAATTTGAATTCTATGCCAACAATTCTGTCACTATTAACGTCATCTATGAAGTTAGCATATCTCATGAGAGAGGTTTTGCAGAAGATTGCAACTCCGCCTTTACCACATTTTATTAACCTGCTATTAGAGGAAATATCCTCTGCCTTAGCAATGCATTTATAATCAGAACGAATAGAGTCGCAAAATGGAAGTATGTACTGTAATAGTTTATTATCAGTTATGCAAGCTACGTCAACATTATATTTATCCAGCATTGCACTAAAGTTAAGAACAGAGGACATAATTCCTCTAACATGCCAGCTCAGTATATTAAGATTCATATTAACTTGCAATATAGGGATATTAAAACTTATGCAGTGTGAAAGCAGAACTAAAATGACAAAAAAATGACAAAACTCATTAACATACGATAGTACATAATGGCAGATTTATGAGCAACTGACTGTGTCTTCCTATATCATGGAATATCGCATCCTTCACCTTCATTAGCCCCTTGATCGCAATTATTAAACCTGTCTCGCCAGGATTGATTCCCATACCACCTCCTTACATAAACACCTTTTGGCCATGTTACATCATTTTCAACAGTGTTGCAGTCTGAGTTATATACAGTCAACTTGACCGATAAACAGTTACGTCCACTGTGGATAACTTTTACGGATAACGGCTCTATATCGTATTCTTCCAAGTATTTACATAGCCCTTCAGCAGTAGATTTGACGCTAAAACCACCCACATAAAACCGCCCTGTTCTACGTCTAACCACACCTTCAAATACAACATTCTCATCATTGTTATCAACAACCACATGTCCAACAATACCCTCTGAGTCAATTTCTAAGTTTAGCTTACCAACCGATCTACGACTTTCTACGTGACCCCCAATGACGATAGGTATCTTTCTAGGAGGGGTTTTCGAATTAATACCTTTCACATTACTGTTGCTAGCCATAGGATACCTACCATGCTCTATCCTGGTCGAAATACCAAGTTTAGAAAGCCGTTCGGTGAACGCTAACGGTTTATTGTGATTGCGAATGGGTGTGCGCGCGGCATTTATGACATTAGGATGAACGTTTGCATTGAAAATCTGTGATATTTCCATCGACGAGGGCGACATGTCTTCTATCAACAGTCTGTAAAATTATGTCCGAGCTTTTTGAAACCAGAATTTATGGAACATGGACCCCCCTCTTTTCCAAAGCTGGTTGGACCGTTACACCGATTCGCGACTCCACTGCCGTTGTAACTGGGGAAGAGCCGTCAGCCTCAGCCGACACGGGAGACACACATTTGGACACGGAAGTTCTGTTTTGTGTCACAACCAGTGGTGTTAGACTCAACCGAAACGAGGAAGTAAACAGTTAGACACAGAAACTTGTTCTGAGCTGCAATTGATGGAGAGCGTTGATCAATATATACATTGGCGCTACATGCCAGGTTACTTACACCTGGACTAAGCGTGTGAACGACATCAGCATAAGACATTGGTTTACCCAAAGACTTCATCAGCTCGACCCTCATTTGCTCGATGATGGTGTGTAGCGTTTCATTTTTTTTCTTCAACAAGCTTTGAGTAGTTTTCAGTGACTTAATCTCATTACGGAGCAGTTCAATTGTTTGAGATTGTGCCTGTACGTTATTGTTTAAATCAGCACGGAATGTATTAAGGTCATTTATTGTCACCAATGTGAATTTAGTTGCCTTCAGAGATATAATCTCATCTCCGACCGAACCAACAGTTTGATGTAGATGACCGCAATCACTCTTGATCTCAGCTAACGAGAGTCTTGCTGCATTTGTGAATTGTTCTGCTTGTCCTGAGCTGTGTTGATCGTCATGTTCACATTGTTCAGTTTGTACACTGGGGTTTGATTTCTTCTTGCTAAAAATAGAATCGTTCTCGCATGGATCCCCTTTTATAAACAGAGCTAAGGAATGACAATTCCTTGCATATTTTATTACACTACTTACACCATTTCTGTTCTTTCTAACCACCAAATAACCCGATGGAAAACCAGGAAAACCTCTTGCTCTACTAAATAAGACTGACCTATACCAAGTTACGATATCTTCACTATCGTGTGCAACCTCTCGCAATTTCTCAATATAAATGTCTCTGTAAAGATTATCTAATTCCTGATCCAGTCGTCTAATATAGTCCTGATTGGGAATCTGAGATATGACATCTTGATGTGTTGGGCTGTTACAATGTTGGCATGAATCTTGGGCATCTCTGTCAAAACATGTATTGCCGACATTCTGCGTGCTCATGTCCTGAGGTTGTGAACATAGATTTGCATTGTTTGCATCGTCAAGATCCTCACTCACAAAATCTGTATCACAAAATGCATTTAAACTACAGTTATCATGTGCAATACGATGACCTTCATTTACTGGTTCCAATTCAGTATATTTATTCCCGGAGCTAATCTGAGTTATCCCTGATTTACACACGAGCATTGTAATGTCCATCTGAACAATCCGCCCTCTTGACGGAACCTTGGCTAGCACTAATCATATTAAGCAATGTGGACAGAAACATTTATATCTATAACCAGAGGAAAAACGAACTGAAACAGCTAGTATGTGAATTGGAGCACTTGTGTCATGATATTACTACATAAACAAATAAAATCTATCATGACGTTAAATTTTACACCTGTGACAAAACATGCTTACTGCAGGAATCCTCTCAAGCAGGAAACGATGAAAAAGAAAGTTTTGAAAAGGAAATTCTATATTTGCTGGAGAATGATTTCATACAACTAAACTAAAGTAGCTGGAGTTGATGTTTTATTTTGATAAACCACTTAATGTTTTAAGCATACATCGATACGTCGTCATGTAAATCCTGGAGAGATTACTTGGAAACAATTCGTAAATTTTTATGCCAATCTGAATGCTAATTTAGGTAAATATTAGATTTGTCATGATTGTGTCACATTTATTGGACATATTGTGGGACACGGTCAAATTGAACCAGTAGAAGTGAAGTTCAAGGCTATATCTGATTTCCCAGTGCCACTAGGTAAAGTGCAACCGATGCCACTTTGGGTATTGTATATTATCAGAAATTGTGTTAAAAGTTCTCCATAATTGAGGAACGTCTTACCAATTTGTTCAGTAAGAAATCCACGTTTCATTGGTCTGACAAGCGGCAGGAATCTTCTGGCAAAAAAAAGTCATATTTTAAGGTTCACCAGTTCTTTCAGCTCTAAATTTTAGTCAAGTATTTAATATGTCTGTTCACGCAAGGGATGTATGGGTTCGTAGAGTAGTGATTCAAGAAGACAAAAATCATTTGAATCATCCAGTATGCTATTCGCCTAATTAAAATTCATAAGTAACAGGGAAATTATTCAGAAATGGAGAAGGAATGTTTTCTTTAATGTCGTTTAAGAACATAAGTGTGTATATGTTCATGTCTTTCTCCAATTATCTTATTCAGAAAATCACACAACCTTACTTTCACTGGCAAAATGACATGGAAATTCAGGGATTGTATATATGGTCATCGTTCATTTGAGAGAGAGAGAGAGAGACAGACAGACAGACAGACACAGACAGACAGGGGGAGAGGTTGTGTACTAAATTTTCCAATGAGAGCTTAAAACATTAATAAGTAAAAGCACTCCCCTAATATTCAAGTTGTCATGACTCCCTAAGTCCCTGAGGAGTTACATACATCGTTCACACAATTATCTGTAATAACACTAGTCTACCTTGTTGTCAGATACAAAGATAATAAATGTTTAATGAACTAACATTTCATTCTAACAATGAATGCGAGCAACAAGATATGTTAGATCAATGTTGCAATTAATCGCATAAATTCTACCGCTATTATGGTGAACCCAAACACTACAGCCATTTCCTCAGGTGTTACGAGATTTTGCTCTTAAAATAAGTAACAGAAAAGAGTGAAAGACAACATGGTTTGTATAAATTAACAAATAATCTATTTCCCTAGAATACGAAGTGAGAATGAGAAAAAAGAACTTAAGGTATTGCAAATTAAATCCCAAAATATCCGAGAATTACAGCTTATAGAGTGTTGATGTGCCAATAGCCTTTTGTTGAATCACAGAAATAAAATTACAGGTTGGAATATACAATAAATTCCAGTGAATGTCTATATCCAAGAATTTTATCAGAGCAATTTTGTATTTCTAGAGAAAATAATCACTTCAATTCAATAATTTGAACAAAAACGATTCCAGCCTAAAAGAAAATAAATACTGGACACAACATACATCTTGATTCTGCTAAACCTTAAAGCACGAATCCTCACAGTTACAAGATTATTTAGTTCTCTACTTGACCTCAGGTCACAATTATCATTTCTATTGAAAACATTACCTGATGGAAAAAAAAACAAACAAACTGTAGAATGATCCTAATGTTTACAAAACAATAACCTAGATCATGTATAATTCACTTAGGAAATTCCAAAATTTTGACCCAAATTAACATATTCATTTCTTCTATTAATAATGATACTGATTTTGCAACCATACATACAGAGAAGAATTTAGCCATGTATTCTTTACAATGAACAAATTAAAAATGTCATCATGGTTGAAGCAGAAATGAATTCAGTTTTGGACAAGGTCAAGTCCAGCATATAATGCTACATTACAACAGCATGTAAAAGATAACTATCAAAGAATTAAATATAAATGACACAGGGGACATATGGGGATTTACAGTGACACAAGCAAATAATACATTTATAAAGTTCTTCAAAGCAGGATTTTGTTGCGGGACATTTTAGGCAAACTCACCAAATTGAATGTCATTTTGTTCGTAGTCTTTTGGTGGGGGTGGTACTAATATTTTTAATTCTGTTATAAATCAACTTAATACTATATGTCTTTACGTTTCTTTCGATCATTCCAAGTATTTTTTGGGTGAATTCTAGCTTAATATATTTCATTCAAGATTTCAAGAAGTTCGCTGAAAAGTTCTGTTGGTGGAGTAAATCCTGACTGTCACTCCGCCTCCTGCCCAATTCATCATCGATGACCCAAGATATTTTCTACATATGCCCGTGCGTCTAGGCTGCGTCATGAATTGTCAGTTGCGAGGATTATGTTGCCATGGTACGATTATCCGTGTTACCCAATCCAAAATCATGCATCAACGTCTTATGATTCTATGCCCACTTCTAACAGAGACATCATAATTAGAAGTAATCTTGATATAAAAAATAGCACCTTTTCTCTTGTGGGTGGTGACTCCTACGAGGACGCGCTTACCGTCTATTTTTAAAAACCACATAGGGTCGGATTGTGCGAAGGCGGTACCCATGAGATCTCGATACATTTTTGAGAGGAAGAAATGACATATTAATACGCTTGAGTGCACTGTCACCCTTATAATTACGCATTAGTGTTGGAACATGTTCAAACGATAAGCCCGCTATGAGTCTATGTTTTTCTGGTTTCTTTCGCGGCGGTGCTGTGAAAAAATCTTGTTCATCTACCCGTTCACTCCACATGCTAGAATTCTAGGCCAGAAGTCGTCGTCCTTAGCACAACCTGCGTAAACAACAGTGCCGCCTTAAAAGCTGCAAAATTTAAGGCCAGCATATTCACGTCAGTTGAGTTACGGCAATAAGTGTGCTTTGTAGCTATCTTTGGGATTCAACACAAGACTTTCAACCTATTGGTGGTTTTGCATTCGGCAACGACAATGACCTTATCATCCTCCAGGACGCCAGTATCTACCTGTTTAATCGCCATTCGAGTTGAAATGACTGTACTTCCGCATCGGTTGCAATCCATTTCAAAGTGACATTAATGGCATTTAATATCAATACTGCCGTTTCGGTTAATGCCCCATTTCTCTCCCTTGGTAGTCTGTCGGGTGTCGAGGAAGATATGTTATGCGGTCTCATCGACGATGGACGCGCATGTGGCTCCGGAGTCAAAATTCCGATGCGCACAGGCGGTTGCAGGTGGGGCAAGGGACACCGGTGGTTAGGGGTGGCTATGACGCAGCTCTGTGACGTTTTTCACGAGCTGCAGCATGACGCTGGTGGAGGTCAGCCTCGAAGGTGGAACTGGCTTTTCTGGTCAGGGCTCGCTATTGACTTCTGTCTGAGGCAGCGAGTTCGAGCTGATGGGGTGGTGGGGTTGAATGTGTCCACATTGGATGTACGTCTTGAGGTTGTCTTTGTACCTCTTGCGAAGGCTGCCTTGGTTTCGGTTGCCCTGGGCTAGCTCGCCAAAGGAAAGATGCTTTGGGATTCTATTTTGATCCATGCGGATAACATGGCCAGTCCAACGAAGCTGGGCCTCGATTAGTTTGGCTTCGATACTTGTTGTGTGGCTCTATCAAGGACTTCCTGGTTGGGATTAGGTCCTGCCACTTGATCCGCATGATGGATCTCATGGAGCGCTGGGGGAATTGTTGCAACTGACTGGCGTATCTTCGGTAGACAGTCCACGTTTCACAGCCATACAAGAGAGACGTGAGGACAACTACATTGTACACCTTCATCTTTGTTCACAGGCGTATGTCTTTGTGCTGCAAGACCTTGGTTAGGAGTCGTCCGAGTGCTTGGCTGGCTTTTTGGATCCTCGCAGTGATCTCTATGTCCAGCGAGCCATCACTGGATATTGTGCTGCCTAGGTATTTGAAACTGTCCACATTCTTCAGCTGCGTATCGCCAACGGTGATGCAGAGTTGTTAAGGAACAGTGTTTGGGGCGGGCTGGAAGAGGACTTCTGTCTTTCCTAGGCTAATTGTGAGTCCAAACAGATTGGAGGCTTCAGAGAACCTGTCCACAATTGCCTGTAGGTGAGTCACTTCATGGGCCATGATGGCACTCATCTGCAAAGAGTGCTTCAGTGATGAGTCTTTCTAGCGTCTTTGTTTTTGCAGCTAGGCGAAGGAGATCAAACACAGATCCATTCAGGCGATATCTAATGTAGATACCAAGGTCGAGGTTACGGATGGCGTGGAGCAGTACCTGCGTGAAGAAGAGGTTGAAGAGTACCGGAGCGAGTACAGAGCCCTGTTTGACACCGTTAGATATGGGGAATTTCTCAGAGGGTTCACCGTCTGAGAGAGTCTCTCCAGTCATGTCATCATTTAAGAATCGGATGAGGTTGGTAAACTTCTGAGGACAACCAAGCTTCTTGAGCATTACCCACAGTGCGTCTCTGTTGACTGTATCGAATGCCTTCGTCAGGTTCACAAAGACGGCATACAGATTCATGTTCTGCTCAAGGCACGTCTCGTGGACTTGTCTCACTGCGAAGATCATTTCAACGATGTTGTCGCCTGGGAGAAAACCACACTGAGACTCGGGGAGGTTATCTTCTGAAACTGATGCAATAAGCCTGTTGAGAATGATGCGAGCAAGTATTTTGCCAGCTATGGAGAGCAAGGAGATGCCTTTGTAGTTACTGCAGTCCGCACGTGTGCCTTTATTCTTACAGAGGGTCACAATCAAAGCGTCGCGGAGGTCGTCTGGCATCTCCTCTTCCGTCCAGATGCTGATTAGCACATCGTGGAATTCCTCCAGAGTATGCTCACTGAGAGCCTTGTACACCTCCGCAGGGATACCATAATTTCCTGGTGCCCTGCCACACTTCATTTGTTTAATGGCCGTCCTCAACTCTTCTATCGTTGGCGGAACATCCAATTGGTCATGCGTTGGCTATTGGGGCATTTGGTCAAGAGCAGATTGGCTGACCGATGAGGGCAGGTTTAGGAGCTGGCTAAAGTGCTCTTTCCATCTGTTTTTAATGCCAGCCTTGTCCTTTAATAGTGTACTGCCATCTGCAGCAAGCAAGGAGGCAGAGCCAGACTTTGAGGGGAAGAAGATTGACTTGATGGCGCTGTAGAACTCTTTGGAGTCGTTAGTGTCGGTATAGCGTTGCATTTCATCAGCTTTCCTTTCCCACCAGTGGTCATGCATCTTGCGGATTTCTCTCTGAGCCACAGCTGGATAGGATCTGAAGCGGTCTTTTTTGGGATGGAGTTTGGGTCATTCTGCCTTTCTATGAATGCTTTGTTCTTTCTGGCAAGCCGATCTTCAATGGCACCGTTGTTCTCGTGCAACCAGTCTTCATGGGTTTGCTCCTTGGGGCCCAGAGTCGCCATAGCTTTCTCTCTTATCATGTCCCTGTGCTTACTCCATTTCTCGGAGGCATTTCCACGTATAGGTCCGTTGGTAGACAGCTTGTCATCTAGGCTCTTCTGGACATTGAGCTGCATTTAATGGCCTTACAACTATCCTTGCATCTGATTTTGTCACCGCAGGTATCATTCGGGACGGTTCTCAACGTCAGAACCACCGTCAACCACTTGTAATCATCTTTTTTCTGTCGCAATTAAAAGTCATGCGGGTTATAACAAATTCCGCGGATGGAACCTAGGTATACCAAACCATGGGCATAGTAGTATTTGTACTAACTGGGAGTCTACACGGATTACGCTGGGATTTAACGACGAAATGTTAAAGATTAACATCGATGAAATCGAAAAATATACGACCACGAGGAACGAAATACAGCCTTACATGCACCAGCCATGAGCCTTGGTTGTAATTGACAAAGTGTACAAACCTGAATTAACACACCGTGGATGGGACAAAACTAGTGAGAAACTCTAAAAAAGCCTCGCTGTATATTTATACAAAACTTTTGTTTCGACCTTTCTAAAGAACAGGAATCAAGAGAGGAACAGAACCATTGGATCACAAACCTTGTGACTAGCGGTGTACCTTCATCAGCTGTATTTTAACAACTGGTGAATAAAGCTACCTATTTTTCGTTTTCGTCTGTTCTTTTAGCACATTTGTAGATACCGTTGCTCATGCGCTATCGACCTTGCTCGATATGGCCTCTGTGATCACAGTATAAATTCCTGAATCCAATTGCTAATATTTTCTTCCTGACTGACAGACTATCATGCTGACAAACATAAATATACCATACACAAGGCTATCCTAGCCAAAGTCGCCAAGCGAACGAAGGTATAAACTAACAGTAGCCGACGCACATTTTACGTAATGGGCACTGATTGTTTTCATCTGAGATAAATACAGGAGTGTGCGGCAATCATTCTTATCATACCACGCTGTTGTGTAATGAAGGAATCAAACATTCCCCCTTGTACATCGTGCATTTGGTCTTTCATTCTCTATGAAAGCACTTTGTTCCATTTCATCTCTTGTGACACGTGCGTGACAAATATGTCAGCATTTGACATTAAAGTTTGCGAATAACAATAAGCAATAAGGCTAATTACTTTGATGTGTTTATTTTTTGTGCTATATGACAGGCAGAAATGCATCCTAAAACTTCAAGTGTTAGCCTACATGGTGGAAAATGGTCTGCAGGATAAATACTATTTTCGACCAGCCCATGATGAGGCTGCCACCGTGCAATCGAACACATAAGTTAAACTAAGTATATTAATATTTACGTCGCTACGAAAATACTGTCAGGCATATTTTCTAGAGTAAAAGATTGATCTTTTGTACATCTAAAAAAACCAAATGTAAACACGGTAACCTCGTTTCCTAAAGCAGCTAGAATGCAAAACTCAGACAGGGCTTCTCTCCATATTTGAAGGTAAAAAGACAATCCTGTTTAAATAGTGAGATTTATATGGCTTGTGCCATACTCAAAACAAAGATTTTAGTAAAAGTCTAATTAACATTAGCCAACAAGTTTCGCAATACATGTTATTTTAAATTTATTAAAGAATGACGTCATAACTTAATTAACTATCAAAGGAAGCTTACAATTTTACTTTGGAAACATTCATTGCTAAATGTCAATGGTCTGAATGAAAGACAAAAAATTACGTTGGATAGCTTTTCACTATTATCTGTAAATATATGTAATACAAATAAGAAAAATAAATTGGAGAAACAAACAAACTTTTATATACAACACTTCATATGTTTCTTTAGCATCATAATATTCTTATCAATTCAGATGTGGTTTCTAAACTAAATTTAATAGAACATTTATTACATTGGCGGTGCATCGGTCAACAAAAATCTGATTATTAATCAACTTTCAGCTTATCTGGAAGAGAACAAACTGACCGAATGATGCAAATATGTTATATATAACATTCTATGTAATTTAGAGCTCCTGATTTGGTCACTCAGTAAGCCGATGATGATTTCTCCCTATATACTTCTACTCATTCTGGTGATGTTAGACATGACTTATCCTATGCTAATAGTATGGTAAAACTTGAAAAGCAAAGGAGCCGAAAGTAATTATCAACCATCGGATGACCTAATGAAATACGGATACATTTTGAATGCTCTTCTAATTATGTTAGTTTGGCTAATGTTTATTTGTTTGTGAAGGCAATGTTTGCTTTTGTAGTAAATAAATAGAGAAGATGGTTATTTTCGATCATTCTAAATAGCAAGAGACGATAATGCAAATAGTTTATTACCTCACTCCAACATATCATTGCATCACACATACTATTAGCAGCATTAAACCAGTCCAAAATGTGCAGATTTGTATTCCAAAGCTCAACCCAATTATACTGATTCTATCGGGTAAGTTTTGTGTCATTTGATACTAAGGTGAAAGGAAATGCTAACAGCGGCCATGGTAAACATTTTGCTGTACAACTTATTAAATTAATCATATTCTACGAAAGTGATGATCTGTCAAATTAATAGAAGACAATATCTTCGCAGCATACTAATATTTACTGTCATCTGTTTCAATTAGTGGAAAGAGCGGTAAAAATGTATCATAGTGAAACTTTGACAAAGTTCTTATTTGGAGCTTTTAGCCACACACAAATACAGGTAATGACGTTGTTCAGTCTATGACGTAAGTGAGGAAGTCCACATTACCACTAGAGTTCCTGATTCATAGAGAACTTTAGATTCTGGATCCCTATGTTCTTCATTAAAATTTCAGATTTGACATTTGCAAAAACGGCTGACGGTGACAATGGCCACAAATTGGAAACTCGTTGTCTCCGGTATGCTACCACAACCCCCGAATGAAATGCGCAATCAGTTACATGAAAAATATAGAAATATAATTGCTTTCTTTTGCGACCCGTCACTAGAGGCAAAAATAATCTACATTTGCTATAATGACCATTACAATAGAAACAACTTAAAGGTTGTTCGGATACAGTGCAAAATGAGTGGAAAAAAGATCTTCTAGGAATATTTTTCATCTCAGCATTATGGAAAATGTCAGTAGCTATAGACCGTCTTTCAAGCATGATTTGTTTCCAGGGTTTTCAATTGGAATAAGAGTTTACAGATACCACCAAGTAATCTTTCCATGAATAAGAACAGCATACTGGTTAACATTTACATTGAAATTATATATAATAAAACAAGATTGTGTTACGTCTGTTCTACAAATGTCATTATTCATAAGACTTCAAAACTGAATGTCCTCCAAGTTAGAGGTAAGGTAAAGTAACGATTTCTAATTACGGAAAGTGTTAACAGATTGTATCGTATAAAACATACTATACTAAGTCGCATAGTGTTATAGTGGTATTAACAAATTTAAAAGTACAATAAGACTTCAACTGACCTGTTTTGAATAACCTAATATGTTCATCTCTGAACCAGACTCATTTTAGTTGAGAATACTTCATGAAACAAATGAGTCTGCACATGCAGGTTTGAGAGTAGATGCCATTCTATCGACTTGATGCAATTCAATGTAATACAATGTAAAATATCATAACCTGGCGAATACATATAATGCTAAAGAAACTATTTCCGTAATCTTATCCAATTGTTGCTATTTCAACTTTCTAATAATCTAAAACAGTTAGCACTTGCTTGGGCTTACGTAATCAAACGACATGTACTGTTTTTTTTAAGTTTTACTATTTTTTAAAAATATTTCAGTTTTATATGTTTCTAGACTTATCTTCATGTCATATAAAAGTTACGTCTAAAGAATACAAGTGGTTAGATCCGGGTGGAGGTCTACAGTTTCCTTTAAAAGATGTAAATAATATCGTTTGTCTTAATAATATGATCTGAGCATTCTATACCTGCAACTGCTAAATAAACCTGACAAAGTATTTCATCACAGAGCAGTGTACGCCATTGAATCCATTTCTAACAACCACACAGTTCTCAAAAACCCCGTCGTTATTTGGTTCACCGGTAGCCCAAAGAGTATATGGTGCGGCTTGGCCGTTCCACCACGTCCATTCTCTGTTTGCACTCACTGAAGTCCAAGAAATATTTAGTCTGATAATGTTTCATTCATAACTGCATAAAAAAATTTAAAATATTAAATATTGTAATGAAGACATGCTCATGTATGTATGTATGTATGTATGTATGTATGTATGTATGTATGTATGTATGTATGTATGTACGTATGTATGTATGTATGTGCGTGTGTACGTATGTGTTTGAAATCAACAAGACATCAGCTATGCACATATTTATTGACGATAAAATGTGATAGCAACTAATGTGTCACCAGCAGATAGATATGTCTTAAATCTTCATCGAAGTTATATATTTATTTACTTGCTACAATTGAAGGAACATACCTAACGGTGTTTCCAAATCTGAGGAGAATTGGAAATAACCCACATCATGGTCTTTTTCTTGGGTCTTAAGATTTTATACAAGTTTCTGAAATGTCCAACATTATTCATTCCTTCTTTAACTTAAGTCCCTCCTTCTCAGTTGTGTTCAGATTTTAAGTTGAATGGAATCATTCATTTAAAAATATTCAATGGACTTACAAAGTGGTAATTGACGTGTTGGACTCAAAAACTATTTTGGAATTATTGTGAGTCAATTCAAGGACATTTTGGACTCTATCATTGGAATACATCATCTTATTTCAGGCTATTGGTACATCAGAACATTCAAGATTGGAATTCATTTTGAACATAATTGGAATTCAATCGGAGTGCCCTATACTTTGTGCATCTGATAAAACTTTTATGATTATTTATTTAACAATACTGTGAGTTCAATATTCCATTTTCACGTTGCATTCTAGAGAAAGAAATTATTTGATAAATTATACTAAAGTATATGTTTTTCCTGTCTACGTTACTTAGCTGAACATGTTACCTGTTCTATTTTCTCTCTCTCTCTCTCTCTCTCTCTCTCTCTCTCTCTCTCTCTCTCTCTCTCTCTCTATATATATATATATATATATATATATATATATATATATATATATATATAAGCAATAGAAACGAATTAGAAGCAACAAGTTTGTAAAATTCAACGAATAATTTTGTAAAATTCAAGGAATAATATTGTAAAATTCAACGAATAATTTATTTCCCTAGCATGCAAAGTGAAAATGTAATATTTTAAACTTACGATATTGCGAATAAATCCCAAATAATCACAAGCAAAAGTCCTAGTAACAGACGTTCATAATAAACGTTAGTGGAAGTCCAAATTACATCCAACGCTGAAGGTGTTGATGTTTCTTTTGTGTCATGTATCGTAGTCTTGTACCGACAGTCTTTATTTTCTTTTGAAACAAAGTGATATAAAATTCTAAGTTTTAATTCTTTATAAATCCAAGTGAATGTTTCTGTCCAATAATCTCTTCTATGAGCACTCTGCATTTCCGGAGAAAAATAACTTGAATTAAAGAATTAGAAGAAATAAACTCCGGCCCAAACGAATTGCTGGACACGACAACAACAATACAATTGATTCTGCTAGATCTTAAATCATGAATGAATATTTTTTCCAGTAACAAGAATAAATAGTACTCTACTTGACCTCAGGTCGCAATTAGCATTTTCTAATAAAAAAAATATTATCTTATGGAAAATATTAATCTTGAAGGTATATTTCAGGTATTTTAGGGGACTCCCAATAACCAAGACCCAGACCCAAATAAACATATGAACTTCTATTAACAATTATCCTAATATTAAACCCATGCACACGGAGAGTATTTAAGCTATGTATTAGTTGCTTACAGAATTTAAAATAAACAATTCAGGTCAAGTAAAAGAATAAACTTGATTTTGGTAAAGATTAAGTCCAACATACAATATTACATTACAACAGCATATAACGATATTTTTAAAACAAAACTAACAAACAATGAAAGTTAAAAATATATAACACTTCCCCTTATAAAGAAAAATAAAGATCTAGGCAATGAAGCTTTAGTTCCACTATTAGTCAAACATACATGCGAAAAAGATTACATAAGATAAAATCTTTTGATTGACACAATGTATAGATGAAACAAGGTAATAATACTATAAATGTGCATCTGCTATTAAGTTGTAATTTGCCTTAACATGCCTAATGTAAATAATATATTCCTGCATCATTAAGCTCTATCTTAATAATCTCTGATTTTTGTTTTCCATCTTGCCAATGAAAGTAAGGGGGTTTTGATCACTAAGCACAATAATCGAAGAAGGAGATGAACTGATATATACTTCAAAGTGTTGTAATGTCAATATCGAAGCTAAGTAACAAACAATGCAAATTAAATATACATTACAATAGATAGATAGATAGATAGATAGATAGATAGATAGATAGATAGATAGATAGATAAACGGTCATCCCGGATAAACGGTTAGGAAGATAGATAGATAGATAGATAGATAGATAGATAGATAGATAGATAAACGGTCATCCCGGATAAACGGTTAGGAAGATAGATAGATAGATAGATAGATAGATAGATAGATAGATAGATAGATAGATGAAGAAAGTGGAATGACACAGACATATTCATTAGAACGATCTGTGTAAGAATAATACTTAACACTAATGTCAAGTACTTGTATATTCACTTGCAAGTTGTTGAAATATGTTTCGTTTTGTCAACTCGATTTTAGTGAAACTTTAACCTTATACCCCATATCAAGACATTATAGGCAAGGGGATTAGGGCGTTTAAATGTATTCTCCATATCAAAACATTAAAGGCAAGAGGAACTAGGGCGTTACAATGTATACTCCATATCAAGATATTACAGGCAAGGGGCTATGGCGTTAACATGTATACTCCATATCAAGACATTACAGGCAAAAAGAACTAGGGCATTAAAATATATACTCCATATCAAAACATTACAGGCAAGACGAACAAGGGCGTTGAAACATATTCACCATAATTAAACATTAAAGGCGAGAGTGATTACAGAGTTAAAACGTATACTCCATATCAAGACATTACAGGCATAAGGGACTAGGGCGTTAAAATATGTACTCCAAATCAAGACATTACAGGCATAAGGGACTAGGGCGTTAAAATGTGTACTCCAAATCAAGACATTACAGGCATAAGGGACTAGGGCGTTAAAATGTGTACTCCAAATCAAGACATTACAGGCATAAGGGACTAGGGCGTTAAAATGTGTACTCCAAATCAAGACATTACAGGCATAAGGGACTAGGGCGTTAAAATGTGTACTCCAAATCAAGACATTACAGGCATAAGGGACTAGGGCGTTAAAATGTGTACTCCAAATCAAGACATTACAGGCATAAGGGACTAGGGCGTTAAAATGTGTACTCCAAATCAAGACATTACAGGCATAAGGGACTAGGGCGTTAAAATGTGTACTCCAAATCAAGACATTACAGGCATAAGGGACTAGGGCGTTAAAATATGTATTCCAAATCAAGACATTACAGGCATAAGGGACTAGGGCGTCAAAATGTGTACTCCATATCAAGACATTACAGGCATAAGGGACTAGGGCGTTAAAATGTGTACTCCATATCAAGACATTACAGGCATAAGGGACTAGGGCGTTAAAATGTGTACTCCATATCAAGACATTACAGCATAAGGGACTAGAGCGTTAAAATGTGTACTCCATATCAAGACATTACAGGCATAAGGGACTAGGGCGTTAAAATGTGTACTCCATATCAAGACATTACAGGCATAAGGGACTAGGGCGTTAAAATGTGTACTCCATATCAAGACATTACAGGCATAAGGGACTAGGGCGTTAAAATGTGTTCTCCACATCAAGACAATCTAAGCAAGAGGGACTAGAGAGTTAAAATTTCTTTAAAATATTTCAATTCCAAAAAGAATTCAGAGCAATGACTGGCAATATCCTTATTCTATCTTTGAATATTTTAAACTGTAACGCACCTAACATTTCAAAGTTAGCATTCAAATGTTTCAATAAAAACAGAAAATAATTTTCACATTTAAACAGGTCAAATCTTGATATGTTAATCGACAATGTCTCACACTGATTTAGTTCTTGGATTGTCGTTTGTGGTGTATAATAGAATGACTGATATAGATATTTTCCAAAATCTCAAAAAATATAGAAACTAATCTACATGAATATATTTCAGCCACAATTTTAACGATACATATTATTTCATTAGTTTATCTATGAAAGCAAAAACACATACTAACCAAGAAAAATGTTTTGTTTCAGACGCAGTCTAACTTTTTATTAAATGTGAAAGATATGAGTTGCTTGAGTGCATATGAACCTGAACAATTACAATCGGAACTGAGATATTACAATTCCTGCCAATCATTTGACTATAAATAGACTTTTAATTCGCTCAATAGAATACCTTCTCTGATAAATTTGAATTCAGCATCATTCTTGACGATCATCAACTTGCCTCCCACCGATTCACTAGCAATCATGTTGCAAGTTTCAGAAACTAAATGAACTTGGTAGCGTAGAGCCATTGACTGGTTGTAAACATAGCCTTCATTGCAGTATTGTGGTCCTGTAAATAAGAAAGCCGGGAAAGTTGTAAATAAACAATTCTACATGAATGTTTAATGCACATTGCTATCTTGATGTAAAATACGATAGAAGTGTCTCTTTTTACTGGAACAATGTTGTCTTTATGCATAACTTGTGATGTACGTTCAGTACCACAGTTATCTCCATTGACTTCATTCTCTCTCTCTCTCTCTCTCTCTCTCTCTCTCTCTCTCTCTCTCTCTCTCTCTCTCTCTCTCTCGTCACCAAAAGAAATAACTTCATTTTTCCTTTCTGTTTTATTGTTGTTATTAATGTAAACTGGACTTTCTTGATGACGTAATAAACATTGATTGATTGATCAACTGATAGATTCAGTCATAGATTGAGTGATCAAAAGATTGATTGATATATTTTAATTAAATATCCCCTGCTAGAGCAGGAAGAATGAGTGCAATATATTTTACTTATTAAATAGTGTAATTTTGTTGGGTCTGACAGAACTCTTGAATAAATCTTTCAAGTATTACCTCTCTTTCTCAGAAGTACTTGAACGTATATTATAATAAAAATCGGTTCTTCTTATGCAGGCCATTATTCTATAAAGTATTTTTTAACTTTCCCAAAATTATTTGCAGTAGATACTTGAAAATTAGGCCAATAGTTGTGATATGAATGTAAATTGTCCCAAATATTTGGAAACTTTGATCTCACAGCTGGCGGTGGTGCTACATGGGATGAAAAGTCATTAGGTCATGCAAACATTCGAAATCCCATCCAAAGAACATGTTTAAACGTATAAAAGTAACACCATGAGCAATGAACAGTGTTTATGTCAAAAACGCTACTTGAAGGGTCATCATGAGAATAAGGATGTTTCCATATATCATCAGGTAGTATCACTTTGGTAATATCTTTGAAACTATTGCAACCGTCTCTGTGAAACTTTGGTTTTAATTATACATCATGACAACAAACGACTAATCCTATCTTAGAAGACATTTTCTTATTTTGATATAAACATGAGTAATAATACCCATAAACATATAGTACCCAAACCTGAGAAGACATAAGTCTTCAGTCCGTTATGGTAATTGTGCTACATCCTTCACAAATTTGATTAGTCAGTCGTCTAATAGGGTGTTATCGCCACGATACAAATCTTAAATCCATTTAGGTTATGGTGTTATATCCTCCACAGGTTTGAGTTAGATTGTTGTCGTTATAACAAAATCACTAAATCCTTTTAGGTAACAGTTATATGTCCGGCACAGATCGTACTAATCCGTCGTCGAAAAGAGAGCTATAATTGATGGTACGAGTCATAAACAAGTTTAAGTATTGGTACCAAGTCCACCACAGATTTTGTTAGTCAGTCGTATAATATAATGGCATCGTCATGTTATAAAAGCTCTGTAAAATTCAATGTTTAGGATAAAAATATTGTGAAACATTTTAATAGAAGCAAATATTGCATGGGTTATATATGTCTGTGATTAACATACTAGTGTAATAATTCCATCCTTACTGCATTCCTGTATCTGTAGGGAGTCCACGTTTATATGATGAGGACGCTAGACACCTTTCCAGTGAAGGGTATGGAAGAACGATCTGCATGACTGATCCCTGTCGCTCAGTATGGCACAGTCGACATTTTGGAAGTCATTCCTCTCCCACAAGATAACAGATGCATCGAGGTTGTTCACTGAGTCATGATCCAACTCCCAAGTACTTCAACAACTGCTAGGAACCTCCGTAGACGAATGGAAACAGATATTTATAAAGTATATGTCTATCTCTGAAAAATGTATTTTCAATCATATTTCATCTTATCATGAACAGGAAAACGGTTTTACCCGATCTCAGCACTATAACATTGTTGAAATGTAGAACCAAAACCTGTACAAAGGATATTTTAAAATTTAACTATGGTCATATGTAAGGTATTATACTAGAAAATACCAACCCTGTATGTCATATTATTCTTAAACCAGAGAAACACTTGCGAATAAACAAAACTGCTTTTGCGAGATCCATGCAAAATGATTGTATCATTTCTAAAACCTGTTATTTCTGGGTCTGACATTGTATTGGGTAACTTCAAAACAAAACGAAGAAGTATTTGAGTGCCTAACGTCTTATAAAAAATTCCACACATTTAAGCCCATATATGAATGCTTTGCAAATACAATGTATATAGTACTACAGTGTGGCATGCAACATCTCTCAGACAATTAATATAAATTAATTAAAATACAGCCATGAATCATGCACTTGTTCCATGCGATTATATATATGCACGCGTCATTTTTGTTCAGTTTGTGTGATTTAAACAGTGAGTAAACATATGCTTCTATGAACTTAATCTTAGAAGTATATGTCAGCGGTGTATGAGATTTTTCCCATCAATAGTTTCAGAATCTTGTAATGTTCCTTCACACAATTAATTTCCTTACATGAAACTTTCCTATGAGTTATCCCACTTTGTACACTATAACAAGGAAACTGTATAAAGGAGTCGCTTATTCATGACAACGCCTTATTGGAATCGCTTATAACGGCAAAAAGAAATGTAACAGTTGAAAAATGTGTTGGTTTAAAGCGTACGCCTTTACCAATCACTGCCATCTCACTTCTGCCGCGTTGGTTCTAGTCTTGCGCTCGTCCAGTGTGGGTATGAGCGAAAGCTTGCCAATAACTTCCGGCAGGTCGGTGGTTGTTACCGAGGTATCTAGGGTTCTTCCTCCACCAGCTATTCAGGCAGAGATTAAGCTATCAGAATCCGCTGAAACAGGAGCTAGTGATGAGATTTATAGAGACGGTATGAGTGTTTTGGAAGGAATTCAACAGAGCTAGGTCCTGACACCGCAGAGAAGTAAAACGTAAGCAAGGTAAAGCGAACTATGGAGTTCAAGACTAGAGTTTTCAAAAACATTAGTTAAGCTGTTCTGATTTCGAGTTTGCAGCTTTGCAGAGTTATAATATAGTTCTCTCGCTCGCACGCTCGCATATGCACACACTGCCATAAGTCTACAATGGCTATATAAACACAAACGGACGCTTCCGTAAATGATTTCCATGAAACATTCAACGATCTAAATTTGAAGTTTGCTTGGAATTTGTTCAGGAGACTCATGCTGAATTATCGTTATAAGAACAATTGCTTCCAAATCTGTTTTATAATCACAAACGGACCCGTGCTTTAGCTTTTGGGAAAAACTAGATTTTCCGTCAGCTTTGATCAACACTAATTCATTTAAGTT
Source organism: Megalonaias nervosa (assembly GCA_016617855.1). Classification (NCBI taxonomy): domain Eukaryota; kingdom Metazoa; phylum Mollusca; class Bivalvia; order Unionida; family Unionidae; genus Megalonaias; species Megalonaias nervosa. Next base: position 26,916 of record JAECUM010094460.1, on the reverse strand, counting down.
TGTTGATTTCATCATTTCGTATTTTGATGAGGTAAACACCAATGCACTCTGTCTCTCTCTCACTTACACACACACACACACACACACACACACACACACACACAAATATCCTTTTACGTAGTCATCTATCTTGGTCAATTTCATTAAACTATAGACTATATGTTGAAAGCTAGGGAATAATTCCTCTTTTCTTTAATAGCTAATGATGTACACTAGCTATGACAAATAGAAGATACTCAAAAATGTTGAAATTGGAAATGAACGGCAAAAGTAATTAAACAAATCGAAATCAATGTTGCAATTTAATAATATGCGAGGCCTTTCTTGCAGCAATGGATTTCACTTTTGGTCATGTGACTATATTGGCCAATACTGCTCATATAGTGCTTGCGCATCCAGGAGTCATGCAGTCAGCTAAGTGCCGTCTCTTTATTGGCTTTAGGTAAATTAAGGATTTTGTTCGCTCTCCTTGCATCTATTAATGCAAAATAGGACAAGTGTAGAAATATCTCTTTGCTACTCTTTTCAAAAGAACGTTTATTACTTTTCCATTATTATAAGGATCAACCAGTTTACTATTTTACGCTGATTGATGTATAAACTGAGGAAAACTGTACGTATTCAAGTTTAATCCGCTTCGGTTTGGAAGGCATTTATCGATTGATAATTAAATGCTCCAGTCACAAAATAAATGGTGGCTCTTTTATTAACTAAGATGTTAAGAGAAAGGCTTCGTGCTCTTTTTCGTGTGAACTAATGTTCACTAAAATGTTATGAGAAAATCTCCAGACTCTGCTAATCATATTTTCAATATATATACCGCATACATTAAGAATAACATGGCTTTTAAAGTATGGGTATAAACCAATTTGATATACCAACACCATTAGTATATCAAGTTGTAACCCGCCCATGGTACAATAATACGCATACATAAACATTCTTCGAACTGTGTGCTGTTGGGTCTATTCCAATTGATCAATGATGAACTTCCACTCATTAGTCATTAGTGACATATGAAAATAACGAAACAAAGTAATAATAATCCACGTTTTTCTTGTGTTAACAAGCATAAATCAGCTCGTCTGTGACAAACATAATTTAAGATAGGTACTCAAGTGATACGAACTGATTCCAAACTTGTTGTAATGTATACCTACTTACTTCAGACTTGCTTTAATATATGAAACGAACTGAATTCAGACTTGTTGTAATGTATGAAACGAACTGCCTCCAGACTTGTTTAATGCATGATATGAACTGACTTCAGACTTGTTTTAATGCATGATATAAACTGTTGTAATGCATGCTGTTAGGAATAATGAAGAACAGAGATTTATATCATGTTTTTCCAATTCAACAGAAAGTGCTCAAGGATAACAAACAATCTTGGAGTCAAGGCCACGCACCCACCACCTCATACAAATAATACAAACAATATAAATCCATGCAGAAATTGTTAACTTTACTGACATTTATTGGCCGCATTCGCAGGTAATAAAGTTCATCGCGTAGGACAGTTCTGTATCTAGGTCTTATGGCACTGTAAGGGATGGAATCGATCAGGCATAAAATAATTCTTAAAATGCGTATACTTGCATCCAATCTTTTCGTGCGTCACAATTAGATTTCAAGCAAACTATATATGAAAAAAATGTTTGCATTTTCTAAATAGGAATGTGATATTCGCGCAAGAGGGACAACTTTCAGCTGTTTGTTGTGTGTGCATGTATGTGTATGTAACTTATCAAATTATAATTTAAAATAAAATAATAAAATAAGGTTTAATGAACATATTTTTAGCCAAGTTTACCATGTGCTGGCAATATCAAATGATTTTGATACAATGTACATGGTTCCATTTTGCAAGCAATTTAATCAGTTACGCAAGACAGATATCACACATTATGAACCATTTGTTCCCAATAACTTGTAACATGGCGGCTTAATGTTAATATACGGTAATTGTTTTATAAAGCATAACATATAATGCCCCAACCCCCTATCGTGTCATTCTCTACTACTTGCATCACAAATCGCATCATGCAACGAATAAATTACAATTTAGTGTATTATGTCAAAATCATTCGAAGTGTGCTGGGTTTTTTCTTTTCTCCTTTCCTCTATTAAAACATTCTCTCGAATGTTAATTTTTTTCTCCAAGTATATTATTGACGTTTTTTTCATCAACAAATGGTTCCTCTCGTATGAAGTTTTCTGTTTGTTTCCTTTACAGTGCATTATGAATTCGCGTTATGTCCTGATTTGATTTTAAAGGATTCGCTCGAACAATCACTTATTATCGAACAGGAACATGATCCTGATATCTTCTGTATGTTCAGAGGACTATTAGTGAAACTGAATTAAGCCACACAAATCCCAATTTGTTATCTTGTGAAACATTAGGTCCTTATGAGAGAAAGAAGACTACGTGAGGAATCAGATGTTGAAAAGTAGTCAATGAGGTATCAAGTTCTCGCTCCTAAGTCATATCGACATAAAGGCAAATCACCTGAGAAATATTAAAACTGAAATCATAGTATAAGATTTGATAATACTTTCTACACTTGTTGGAATTCACTAATCAAAACAGTTCCAAAATTAATCTTTTTTAAATATAACCCGTGCAATGCCTGTGAAATAGCAAGTACCAAACTTCACAAGTCATTACTCTACTCGGCCCAAAAGAAAGAACTTAAGGTATGACAGAAATACAAAGGAAATAACTTTTAAGCTTGATAATAGAGATCCGACTCTCTTGCCCATACACGAAAATCCGTTTCGAGTTAAATGTTACAGTCCTTATACAATTGAAAATAAAATAAATGACTAAAATTATATCATTTGCACTCCCTGGAGGTAGAAACCAAAACATTATGATCATTTAAGTATGACAAAGGTGGAAACTATGGAATAAAATTTGCCTGTAGTGACATTGCTATAAACAATCTTGGGAATTCAGAAATATTAAATAATTTGGCCATAAACTTTCACGTCTACAACCAGAAGAATAAAGTAAACTACAACACCTAGTACATGAATATGAGTATATTTTTCCTGATGCTTAAAAACCAACAAATTAAATCTATAATAAGATTAGATTGTAGATTCTAAACCTGTGAAACAGCATCCTTAGACGAGGATTCTTCTCAGCTAAGACAATTGGAAAAAAGAAATTAAATTTTGACTAGAGAATGATTTTATGGAACCAAATAAGAGCAAATGGCATTCATCCATGTTCCCAATGTATTCTTGTTCCTGAACCAGATAATAAATTCCGCACCATGACACCTGGACTGTACAAGTTAAAGTCAAGGCTATGTCTGAATTCACTGTACCTATCAGCAAAGAGCACATGATTTGATTTTTAGGTATGGCTGCATATTATATGAAATTTTGTCAAATTTCGCCTTAATTGTCGAACTTTAGGTAAATTTGATGACTAACAAATTCAAGTTCCATTGGTCTCTCGCGTGTCAGGAATCTCTGGACAAATTAAACGTCATACTTAATATTGCATCAGTTCCTTTCGCTTCACATTTTATTCAATTGATTAAAAGGCCTGTTGATGCGAGTGATGTAGGGGTTGGTGGAGTATAGATTCACAGAGATGAAAAGGGTTTGGATCCTCCAGTGTGATACCTTTACAAAACATTAAACAGGCGCCAGACAAATTAAGGAATGGCTGACTTTGATATTCTTTTTGCAACATAAGTGCATTTTAGTTCAGCTTCTCCTCCGAAAATTACCAACCCCTTACGATAATTACCAACCCCTTACGATAATTACCAACCCCCTTACGATAATTACCAACCCCTTACGATAATTACCAACCCCCTTACGATAATTACCAACCCCTTACGATAATTACCAACCCCTTTACGTTCTTCAACAAAATAAAAAAAAAAAATCGGAGCTTGGCGAGATGGAGTTTGATGCTGCAGGATTCACACACACAGAAACACACACGTGAACACAAACATATATATATATATATATATATATATATATATATATATGTGTGTGTGTGTGTGTGTGTGTGTGTGTGTGTGTGTATGCGTGTGCGTGCGCGCATGCAGTGATCGTTCATTGTCAAGAGAAAGAGTCAAGCGTTGTGAAATAAATTTTTCAGCGGTAGCTTAAAAATAAAAATAATTAAAAGCACGTGCCTAATATTGTGTTTGACATGACTTACAAAGTCCCTAAGAAGTTAAGTGTAAAAATGAAACGCGTCAGCAAGTTTAAACATTGCAGGTTATTCGGGTTATTGCAAATATGATCAAAAGCTTTAGAAATATCATCGATCGTTCGAACAATGAATGTATTCTTTCCATAAACATTTCATATCTGGAGTATTTTCAAGTCATTTCGGTATATTATGGTAGAAACGGACAAAAATTAAATGTCATATCTTTTCGGTACCAATAGCTTTAGATCTATTATGAATCAAAGTAATTTTACATGTAATGGCTTTAATATCACTCGTTTCAATCTTTTCGCAGGTGAATTGGAGAGAGAGAGAGAGAGAGAGAGAGAGAGAGAGAGAGAGAGATAATAATACCTCTTTCATCTTTCAGTTCAGAACCTCGCGCAAGCATTCTTTCAGTCCAGCACCTCACTGACGTTTGCTCTGATAAAAAGAAAATGAAACAATGTAATAACACGATATCACATATGGACCTAACGCATATGAAGGAATATACAAACTGAGATAAACTAAGATACATTTCACGAGATAACTCCATATGTCCTACAAAATACGGAATGTATTAACCTTATCACACGGTACGTCTTGGATTACTCTAATGAACACGATGGGGGGGGGGGAGGGGAATTTAACACTATCGAGATAGCCACGTGCAGGGGGAGAGACAGCAGGAGTAGAATGTCTAGAAAGATTGCCTACCATTTGAAAATTCGAATTTAGACATTATAACGATTTGAATATGAGGCCTATATACGTCAAATTGTGTTTGATTCGACGCATGATTTTCATTTTTCAGCAGAAAGATGTTACCTGCCACCAGCAGTTTTATTAAATAATTGTGAACATTGCTGACTCTGTGCAATAAAGTATAATCAAGCAATACAAAAATAAATTCTCTTCATAGCATGACAAACACGAAGAATGATTGATATGCAAAGTTACTTAATATGAGCGATCCATGAAACAAAAAATCGTTGGGCTTTCCTCTTCAAGAACCGAATCTATGTTCACTGTCTTTGCTCACATTAGCTCCTCCATTAAAATAATATATTTAGAGCTTGGTTGTTTGAAAATTATGATTATGATTCACAAATGTGATTAGTCAATCGAACAAGAAACCTAAACATCATTGACCCAAGGAATACCAAACTACTGGTGCAAGACTATCTCCACCAACTTGATGTTCACTAGAGTCAGTTTACGACGAGACGTCACGAGGAAAAGTTAAGAATTATCCCCGAAGAAATCGAAACATATATGACCATGAAGAAAGATATATATATATATATATATATATATATATATATATATATATATATATATATATATATATATATATATATATGTGTGTGTGTGTGTGTGTGTGTGTGTGTATATATAATAACGCTAGAAGACAAAATGATAGGTTTTTATGTCACAACGTTGCCGACAAAGTTTGAAGAGAATACCAAAAACCCCAAAATCCTAGATAAATGGCACACGACGCTAATTCTTTCCGTGAAATAATGCATACAAGTCACAAACGTTTATATCCCTAGACGTCAAATTTTGCAGCTGTTTATCATTTTACGCTTAACTCTATAAAGTTTCGATAGAATATCTTTGCCCCGACAAAACAAGCGGGCTTTTTCACCTTACAAATGTATCATTCTAAACCGAAAATGCCAAAATTTGGATAAAATTCTCCACGACCCGGAAAGGTCAGACATGTTCGTGGATTCATCCAAACTTTATTATAAAAAATATGGTGCAAATTCGGACTATCCGACTGAGAGGACACATATTAGGAGTGGTGTATGTGGTTAAGTATTCACATGAGGCGAAATCGTAAGAAATCATATGCAAGGACATACCGGTGACATTCCATTCAAATGTGAAGAATGGTGTAAGTTGTAGATGTTGTCTTTAATGCCGTATGCAAATCCTACATTGCCCGTCTAATGTGCTATCATACTAATAAATTTGAAAATGGAAAGTCGGCATAATAAAGTGCTATTGGAACATAGATTGAACATCGATGAGCTAACCTTCACTGTGAAATAACTTAATTTCTTAAAGCTTCCTGCTAACATCATTTTCGTCTTTCGCTTTTGCTTCAACTTTAAAACTACAAGGAAGGATACTTACCTATTCCTATGTGAGATTCAGTGTGAAGTTGTTTTCGTCAGTCAAATTAATTTTGTCTCCTAATGTAGCTTTCATTCTAACAATAGTATAATTTTAGCTTTTTTACACATATTTTAATATCCGCGTTTAGCCTTTGGAAGCTGATTGATTATCACCAATTGAACAAAAGGATATATTCTATGTATGTGAATTGAGACATACATACATACATACATACATACATACATACATACACGGTGCATATGTTAATGGTGTATGTATGTCTATATACATACAACCTTTATGTAAGATCAACATTATGTAACTGTAAACCAATGTCTGAGGAACAATTATATAATCAGGACAGTTGCAGACATAGCTGGTTTTGTAATCTTTGACAATGTCTCAGTTATAATTAAACTGATCCTAAGACAATTTGCCTGGAATTATTATAAATACTGACGCACACTTGACTACCTTTTGAAACTATTTTTAACTGTCAAGTGCATTTGCATATATCATTATACACGGAGATAGCACATACCCTCCTTGTAAATTTACATCTCCCTCATTTTGCAATGTTTCCTTTTTGAATTCAATTCTAATAATATTAACTTTTAGTAATTTTTTTAACAGTTGACTTTTCTACATAAAGTCTGTATTACTTGCCTGGGTTTACCATATATGACTGATGTGTTCAAATATTTGTAATCTGTAGAAATAGAGTTGATGCCCAGTTGTAGTATATTGCATTGTAACTGTCTTAACTTACTAGTACTGTCTACTTTATATAGCGAAACAAACCAAAATACAGATTTTTATCCAGCCGTAAGGTAATACTCAACTACTTTCATCGCTGTGATGAAATCGTTAATGTTTAATTTGTATTTTGTATGCAGTTTATTATGAAACGTGTGCTATTCTTTTCATTAAAGGAGAGAGGACATTTTTAATACAGTGAGTTTTGTCCATTTGCATTTCCACTAGATGGAACTCAAGTTAATGTTTTAAAAATTATTCTATATTTGGCCATATTCATGTAAACCTGTCTTTGAATTTATGTTCCCGAAACCTATCAATAGGGTTCATCTCCGCCGATTTGGCAGCTGCGATTCAGTTGGATTCCAGAGAAGCTCCAATAACAAAACAAACAAGTCTCTCCGTACCAATTGCGACAGTTCGAAGTTCTTAGAACATAACAATGTAGACTATTTACATGAGATCATTCTAAAACATATTAGTCTCTTACATAAATGTCTGATACTAATCTTTGGCACTGTAATACACTGGAGAGATCAAGTCAAAGATAAATTTTGAGCTGTCCATAATACAAAAGCAAATAGCAATCATTCTAATTTGTCATCCAAGGAAGTAAATATTTCAAAGTTTTAAAATAAATTGCAAGCTGCAATGTAACGAACAAATTATAGCAAATGCATTCAGGCCACAGGTAGCACAATTTTATTTGGTTAAAACTGAATCGAGATACCGGGAAAATTTAGCAAGTCAGTGGCACTGAGTTTAAATTCTCTGAGCTTTGTGTTTAATATTATCATATTTTCAAGGAGATCCGTGCGGATGATGTGTTCATTTTCTGTGTGTGTGTGTGTGTGTGTGTGTGTGTGTGTGTGTGTGTGTGTGTGTGTGAGAGAGAGAGAGAGAGAGAGAGAGAGAGAGAGAGAGAGAGAGAGAAATGTAACTGCCATACCAGGGGGCAGATTAAATAACAAATTCAAATAATAAGCATTTGTCATATGTCATGATAATGATTGTTTTGGGGTTGTTTTATTTTCTTTTGCAAATGTTAAATTAGAAAAGCGTTTGAAAATGAGCTAGATCTGTGCATGTTAATGGGTCTATCTTGTACTTGATTAGCTGATCCTCTTACCACTCTTGAGGCCAAATCTTAGATCTAGCAACTAGCGAAGATCACGCTTATGAATGAACACCTTAGTGGCCATTAAGACCATTTTTCTTAGAAGATTTTGATACGTATACGTTCGATAGTGAGCGAGGTTCTCGAATACTACTGAGTTGAACATACAACTGCTTGGCTGAATTTGTTGCTGCTTTCGTGGATGTATTTTTCATCCAGCTTTGAGTAAGCATGATAAATAGAATTGAATTATAAACAGGTCAACATAGTTTCATTACGAGCAAGATCTGGACATATTAATTAAATTCCGCTCAGGTAGATATGATTCTCAAATCGTATAAAGTATAATATTTTCTATGTTAAAATGCCCATCTTCCTCCTCTTAATTGACCATAACATGTTTGAATTGTAGCAATTAAGGGTCGGACATTAACAAGATTATCAGTATGTGTTAGTAAGGAAGTTTGATAAAGTTTAGTAAACTTTAATTCTTTTGCGAAAGATATTTTAATGGTGCATGGTATTATCGATGAACTTATATGTTTAGTAATAATTATATCCCAGACCCAACACATTATTGTTCTGCACCTGAAGTAGCTTATGATCATAATGGAATAAATAGTCTTAGAACTGGTAATATATTATGATATGTTTTCCATTGATGAATATGGAATCAGGTATACATTATCTTTGACACCTAATGTATTCTCCAAAGCAATGAGTATTATGTCGATGAAAACAATAAGATGAGAAACGATGCTTATAAGTTGAATGGCTAGACAAGGAAATCACAAACGGAATGGAAACAAATGTAATGTATTGGACTAATGATTTTAAAACTTGAGGAATTCTTAAAGGAGGTGTAGAATTACCTTCGAATATGCATTTAAATAGTGTCCTTTGAGGATGATTACTCTCCACCGCCAAAGATATTAGGAATAAAAGTATAAAATCTTGATTACCTATTTTAATATGTAAGTTAAGGGAAACAAAGAAAAATATGTATTCACTATCGTAATTTGAGGTTGTATCTTCAGATTCGAATAAAACAAATAGGGAATGATATAGCAGTTAGCTATATTCAATCAAGGGCGGTGGCTAAATCATCTTTAAAACAAAATCAATAAATGAGTTTCAAAAAGAGATAAAAGTTAATGAAGCAATTTGTCTTCTGAAAAGAAATGGGAGAAGTTTGAAAGACAACTAATGTAATAATATGTGCTGCATTGACCGGAAGCGTCTACCTCGTTGCAATAGTTGTATACAGTCTTTTTGAAGTCCAGGATTCGAACCTTAACAATATGACACTTCCCAGGGACGGATACCTAAAATGCATAGCTCGGCGAGGTGTGTAACATTTTGAAAATGCCACCACAGGAGATGGCCTGACAACGGTCTATTGCAGAGAGCTGGATGAGGTAGAAAAGGCGAGACGACTAATCAACAGACAACTACGTGGACAATTTGAAATAAACCCTGAAGTGTGCAACCATGCTAAGGGACATCGTCACCGGAGACATTTTTAACATCTGGACCAACCCGAGATTGGTTTGCCGTGGAGCTCATTGTCCATAACGGGAAAGCCTATCCAAAGGCAATTTCTTTCGCGGAAGAGAGAAAGATAGATATCTAAGATAGCGATATATGGGAGTCGTCAAGTTTGGGCAGGGAGGATTATGTAACAGCCACAGTGGCTAAAACGTGTAGGAATTTCTAAACTTTAACATAGTGTCCTCTTATCTCAGATCTCACTGTAAGGTTTATCTGGTAAATTTTCATCTGACAATGATCTATTGCAGAAGAATGAGAATAATTTTACACTGAAGATACAAATGAAAACTAACTAATGGTTTTTGCAGAAAGCATGTATGTGAGCTATTGAATATTTTCCTCTGACATGGCTGCTAAAAGAAACAGCATGTGCCTTTTGCATGAATAAAGTTCATAGTATTATATAACAAATTAGCATACTTTTGATCACCCCTCAACAGTCTCGATTTTTAGATATTTACCTCTGTAGCAGACGTACGTAAAGACGTAAGCCAGGTCGGCTGTTCATTTGCAGCCCAAGTTACACATTTGATCTCCAATGATAGTCTAACTGTGACAGGCAGCCACCAAACAACCCAACATATTTTCAAGCCTAACTCACAGTAAATCTAAACCATATTATAGATTTAGATTCTGTCTGAATTTTTAAATACCATACTAGGTTTATAATAATTAGGTTCATGTCTTCTACCTTAAAAATAATGGAGGTGTCAAAATGCAAAACTATCCAGTGAGACCTCAAGGCGTTCTATACAATATGGAATGCGCTCCATACTTTAAACAGCTTTTCACCTAGTTGTTCCCACTTCATGAGGCCAGAAGAAAAGAGGCTGACTGTTGCTGGTCCCCGATCGCGTCGCTGTCGTTTATGGTCGAGAGGAGACTGACCACGCATTTCGTGGTGACTGAGGCTATCGTCTCATATAAAAGTTTTTGAAAGGCAAGGAATTATAACGCATTGTTAAATGTTCACAGTTGGCAGATCAATCTTCTGCACGTGCATAATGTGCAAGTTAGTTGTCAGAAGTAGACTTTCTCATGTGCAGGGAGACAAATGTTCCAGACGGTTATGACATGGCACCTTAGGGGCACGCCATCACGTATTAAGATGCTAGGATAGGTTGGCATTGGTCTCATAATGAATGCTACAGAGGTGTCCCACAGTGACTGTGCGAGTCGCAACAGACTCCATTATATCAATCAAGTAAAACATGTCACGGCTGCGGAGTGTTGAAGCCTGCCAAACTAAGGATCCTTCCTACTTAGCCTGCGCAGCCCTTTACTGTAAGATCCATGATGATATCCAAAATTACGGCTGTAGCTGGGGACAGTGGTGTGTCGAGGAAAAATTGCGTCTTACCTAGCACCTCCCACATGCAAACATGCGAGTATGGGACCGAATGCAAGCGCGAAGTGCCAGATTCGACGGCTCCTAGTGCAACGCCCCGCAATACCTACAAGATTCTACGAAAAAGCTTAATAACCCCTAGCCTATTTTAATGCGTATTATAATTAATGGGGTTAGGGGAGCACGAAATCAAACAAACGTTCATATCAAAGAAAGATGGCTCTGTTGCTGTGCAGTGTCTTAGAGATTGGCTACTACTGACAGAAACAAATTCTGATATCTCATCAGCATCCACGCTACAATGGCTAGAGAGAGAGAGAGACAGACAGGCAGAGAGACAGACAGACAGACACAGAGGGAGACAGTAAATAGGATTAAAAAAGGAGACATTGCCTTTCCATCATAATTTTGAAAATAAATTTTAATTACAGCTTTTATTTTACATAGAATGTATTCATATGTAAAGGTACATTTAAAAGGAAGACTGCTCTTTCTGATATTATTAATTGTGCTTTGTAACGACGATGCATAGACACTCCAGATTTGCATTTAATCTATAGAATCCTTTTTCCTATCGATTGTTATATAGTATCAAAGTTTCTACCTGCCCATCGATCACTCCATTCACCTGTTGCTACCTGGATCCTCCATTTTACTGCAGGTATTTCAGTTTTATTTAGAGCTTTGAACTCCACTGAACCTCACAAAAAACAACAAATGTGTCTTATTTTCAGATTCTTTCGTATTATCTTTCCACTTTGAAAGCCTTCCGTAATAGTAAGAATGAGAAATTATAAATATACTATTTATCACAGAAACATCATGTACTTGTACAATCAGGGAATAAAAATCGGTACAGCCAGCTGCCTAGTCACACTGGTATAAATTCTATTGAAAGTGCAAATTAAGCAGACAAAGCTGTCATGCAGAGACCTGTTTCAGAATAGGCGGTTTCATTTACTGACTTCAATTATTATACACGTCATCATATTCATCATACTTTGCAAAACGTGGGTAATGAAAACTGATCAAACAAACATAAGAACCAACGGCGCACTACTGGATATTGGCATCGTTCATATTGATGAAATCATAAAGATGCATATGGAACACACGTAATGGACTCATGCTTACTCAGTACAGATGAAGTCTGGAGATACTTCAGTGTCATGCCAGTGTCTGCCGAGAGTGGAAATCATTGTTGTCAGGTATGTCAGCTTCAACCCTGTGAATCAGAAATAGTGTGACATGATCTGCTGAGCGCAATTGTGTGATTATGTACTACAAGAAAATATTGGAATTCGTTTGGGATTGCCCCTTATATTACACAATTTTTAGCTATGTTTTAATCATTTTGCATGAGTCATATATATTCTTATGTACATTTAATTTGTAATGTGTAATTGAGCTTTGTCCATAATTGAGGGCAAGATTTTATACCTACCAGAGTAATATCATTTTTTGAAACATGTTTACTTGGAATTGAGTTCAGGACAATGGTATTCCCCTCCGAAAACATGGTCTATATGATTTTTGCCAGGTAGCTTGTTAAACTTTAAGTTAAAGACATTGCTTACAACTTGGAATGTTCTTGAAATTAAATGTTGACCATCATCCAGATAGACTTGCTGTGCCTTAAGTTTTACATAATGGTTGCTAACATCAGAACTATTCATTACAAGCTTCATATCGGTATTAGAATCAGTCTTTTAGTTGTTTTCATTTAGAATTTGATAGCACTATTGATTTAAATTATTCATTGGAGTTACAAACAGACAGAATGTCACCTGTTTTAGAGGGAAATCAATGTCACATAATATGTCAGTCACAGTGCTGTTCCACAACGAAACATTCGTGAAGTTCGAATTGCAATAAATCCGTACATGATATACTCCAACATTGTTATTTGCAATCTTAGTAAACGTAATTGAGGAAGCTGATTAAAGCTAACTTTCATTATCATGAGTATGATTACCCATCCCTAAACACCCTATGGCAGACAGTACAATTACAACGCAAAGTTTAGAACCACAAACACATCAACTCACCAGTACCAGAAGACTTAAAGGTCCCATTTTACATAATTCAGTATTCATAGCTACTGAGGGTAATCACGCCTGATGTCTTTCTGGCTCTTCGCCAGACTATTGGCTTAATGGGCTGAGAGATATTTCACTTATGCCACTTAGGATTCTAATATTGATTGCGTCCAGCTACAGGAAGGGTATAGTTTAACAAAATGTAAATATTTACTATGGGTCTTTACCAGTTAGCACGATTATTAAATTACCCTAGATTATAATTCAATATTGTGGCAGCTGCAGAAGAAACATATACAGTTTGGCACTTTTACATTACGTGTTAATCATTCAACCAGTTTATAGCATACTGCACATTCTGCTAAAACACAAAATTATCACAAAGACACGTCATTAAATACGATTTAAATAGAGACAGTAACCATTTTGATATATGTCCGATACAACCATAGGACTTTAGAAGATGTGAAAATGTGCTTGACATAATTTGAAATATATTCCAAAATATGGCTGAAAATATGGCTTCTGTTGCAAAGTGTACCAGAGGATTTTTGTAAAAATCACGTTTAAAACTCTTGTCGGATACGAACTCTCCCATACGTTGGTCTGTTGAGATGCCGATCTTACTTCACTATATGGCATATTCTGTTATATCTTCAGTAAAGGAGTTTTGCTCCAAAATCTTGACAGGGCGTTCTCTATAAAATTCATGTTAAGGACCAATACAGGTTGTGGTTCCGGTAATTTGTTACTTTTGGTGTTTTCAGACGTTTTCAGTATCAATTTTGGAACAGTTTCCAAAAATATGAAGCGTTCGTCCGTGTCTTTTACACAAGCCCTCATACTTTTATCCATACCATCTTATTAGCTGGAAATATTTCTGATCTATAATTCCTAAAGTTGTTCACTACTGAGCTGTTTGAAACCCATAGTACGAAGTGTTTGTGACAAATCTGGGGTTTATTTAACCTGCACCAAAGTACATCTAGCGACCATTTCAAACTCTGAACTTTAATTCTAGACAAAATGGACACCACATGATGTACCCGCTGGCACGAGTTGCCAGTGAGCTATCAAATTGTCTTTCTGAAGTCATATCGACAGGAAATTCTTGATGTAATCCATGAAACTCCCATGGCTGGTCGTTTATGAATGAATACGACTTATCACAATATCTTGAATCACTTTTATTGGCCAAAAACTTAAAGTGATGTTTGTAAATACTGCATATTTTGTCACACATATCAAACGCTTGGACAACCTAATCAGAAAATACTTAAGGCTCATCTGCAACCTATTCATGTATTTGATTAACCATTTAGCACAAAATTGGTAGACTGTGTGAACATGAGAACAAGAATGCAAACTACACATGTTGACCATAAAATGTGCGTCCACAAGATTTTCAGAGGCAATTCCTTTGATAAATATTACAAATAAAACCATAGTAAAACTATTGATGAAGATTTTACACTTGTTTGTTTTCCTAAAATTCGTCTAGTCTAATCCGAGTCAAATTTTCCAAGACGTTATACATGGATTAGTAATCCAAGAGTTTAAATATTCTGCCTATCACTCTTAAGGTCAAGGAGGTTTGGAGAGATTTCATCAGATGTTGAATAAAATGATTCGGCCATCTTACTTTGATACAATACAAGATTAGGATGTGGATGTTCATTTGCTGTAATTCCTCTTAAGGAATCAGTTAAAAAATAACTGGGTTTTTCTTATTTTGAAATAGTTTTTGAAATATTGTACGGGGTCCTTTAAAGTCTTTAAAAAAAAAACTTCTTCAAATGAATATTCCATGATGACTCTTTTTGCCAGTGTCTCTGATTTCGAATACAATAGGTCAAGGGCTGTACCAGGTACTGTCTTCCCTTGTAACGGATATCTGTATCAGATTACTAAATTTATAATATAGTTTTATTTAAGTCATTTTGGATTATAACATTATATTTTAATTCTTTAAATCGATGGCTGCGTAGCACTATAGGAAAGTACATCTACACAACCTTGTAGGAATCTCATTCATAAAAGCCAGATGCCTAAGGTATGATCAACAACTATTTAGGTCAAATACGAACCTCATCAATTTAGAGGTCACGCAAGCATCACGTGAATGTAGGAGTGCATATGCCTTATCGAGCAATCATGAACGCCCTTTTTGGTGATTGGTTCAATAGTTTGAGAAGGTCAGAACATGACTGATTAATTTTGAAATAATGCGATTTAACTGTTCGAGAATTTATATGTATATTCTTCAGTCTATGCCAGTTCTGTAATAGTCATTAAGAAACAAAAAGCGATTTATTTATAGTATTTCTTCGTTAGATTTAGCTGAGGGGAAGCACTTTAATTTAAACATTCAGTACCTATTCGATTATCTGATATTTTACAGGGAACTGGATATTTGAACAATTCTTTTGGATTATGTGAAACTATGAGTGATATTCTACGTTCAGGGGATTAAATTCAGGTAAAAACTTTGGAATTAGAACTGTGATTCTTCAGTGGTGTTAAGACTATAGAACAAAAGCACATTAGAACCTTCATTCGGAATACGTTTTTGAACAGTTTCCTGATACGTGTCAATTTAATCGTAAAATTTAGCATAAATTTCTATGAATAAATTCACTGTAAGTTAGTTTTAATATTTTCACTTTATTTGATTTTATGTTTATTTAACTAAACTGATATTTCGGAAAATTAATGCGTCTTGGGTTTGTCTTATATTGTTACTTCAGTTTCAGCCACTAGGCATACTTTGGTAGATATAGTCATGTTAATTATTCAAACAATTTAGTTGTACCTTTCCAAAACAATGAGTAGAAACGATAGAAATCGATCTAACTATAATGGCTTTGGTGTCAGCAATCGTCGGAATTTAGATATATTATGCAATGTGGTCACAAACTTTTACATCTACAACCAGAGGAAAAATCGAACTATAACAGCTAGTATCTGATTTGGAGCACTTGTGTCATGATATTCCTACATAAGCAAATAAAATCTATCATGATGTTACATTTTACACCTATGATAAAACATGCTTACATCAGGAATCCTCTCAAGCAGAAAACGATAAAAAGGAAAGATAAAAAAGAAAATTCTATCTTTGCTGGAGAATGATTTCATAAAATTAAACTAAAGTAACTGGAGTTCGTGTTTTATTTTGGTAAACCAGTTAATTTTAAAACCTGGAAAGATTACATCTTTTATACCAATCTGAATGCTAATTTAGGTAAATATTAAATTTGTCGTGATTGTGTCACATTTATTGGACGTATTGTGGGACACGGTCAAATTAAACCAGTAGAAGTGAAGGTCATGGCTATATCTGATTTCCCAGTGCCAATACGTAAAGAGCAACCGATGGCATTTTGGGTATAATATAGTATCGGAAATTGTGTTGAAAGTTCTTCATAATTGCTGAGCGTCATACCATTTTATTCAGTCAGAAATCCACGTTTCATTGGTCTGACAAGTGCCAGGAATCTTCTGACAAAAATGTCATATTTTAAGGCTCATCAGTTCTTTCAGCTCTAAATGTTAGTTAAATATTTAATATGTCTGTTCATGCAAGGGATGTACGGGTTCGCGGAGTATTGATTCAAGAAGACAAAAATCGCTTGAATCATCCAGCATGCAATTCGCCTAATTAAAATACACAAGCAACAGAGAAATTTTTCAAAAATCGAGAAGGAATGTTTGGCTTTAATATCGTTTTGAGACATAAGTGTATATTAGTTCATGTCGGTCTCCAATTATTATATTCAGGACATGGAAAGTCTGGGATTGTATATATGGTTATCGTTCATTTGAGAGAGAGAGAGAGAGAGAGAGAGAGAGAGGGAGAGAGAGAGAGAGAGAGAGAGAGAGAGAGAGAGAGAGAGAGAGAGAGAGAGAGAGAGAGAGAGTTGTTGACTAAATTTTCCAGTGATAGCTTAAAACACAAATAAGTAAAACCACTCTTCTAATATTCAGGTTGTCATGACTTCCAAAGTCCTCGAGGATTTACTGTCATCGTTCGTACAATGAATATCTGTAATAAAACTAGTTTAGTTTGTTGTCTGATACAAAGATAATAAATGTTTAATGGACTGCCCTTGTAACTAAAATATCGTTCTAACTATGAATGCCAGCAACAAAATATGTTAGATCAATATTTCAATTAATCACATAAATTCAACAGCTGTTATGGTGAACCCCAACACTACAGCCATTTTCTCAAGTGTCACTAATCTATGCTCTTAAAATAAGTAACAGAAAAGAGTGAAAAACAACAGGCTTTGTAAAATTTAACAAAAATGAATTTCCCTAGAATACAAAGTGAGAATAAAAAAAAAAATAAATTAAGGTATTGTGAATTAAATCCCAAATTGATCCAAGAATTACAGGCACAAGTCCTAATAATTAAAAATCCTTAATAAAATTCATTACAAGTCCCCAAGAAATCCAAATACTGATAAGAATTTTATCAGGGCAATTTTACATTTCCAGAGAAAATAATCACTTGAATTCAATAATTTGAATAAAAAAGATTCCAGCCGGAAATAAAACAAAATACCGGACAAAACATACATCTTGATTCTGCTAAACCTTAAAGCACGAATGACCAAGTCCTCACATTACAAGATCATTCAGTTCTCTACGTGTTCTCAAGGGTTAGAATTAGCATTTTCTATCTAAAACAAAACATTACCTGATGAAATAAACCTTCTCGAATGATACTGATGTTTACAAAACAATAACCTGGATTACGTATAACTCACTTAGAAAATTTAAAAACTTTGACCCAAATAAACATACTTATTTCTGAAATTAAAAATAATACTGATTTTAAATCCATACATATAGAGTATAAATTAGAACTGTAATAGTTCTTTGCAATGATTAAATTAAAAAAGTCAACATGAGTCAAGCAGATATGAATTCAATTTTGGACAAGGTCAAGTCCAGCATACAATGTTACATTACAACAGTATGTAATAAAACAGTTATAACATTACTAACTAATAAATAATTAAATATAAATGACACGGGCAACATATGGGAATTTCAAGTGACACAAGCAAATAATGCAGTAATAAAGTTCTTCAAAGCAGGATTTTGTTTCGGGACATATTAGTGCAAACTTACCAAATTAAATGTCCTTTTTTCGGTTCGGGTGGTACTAATATTTTAACTCTGTTATAAATCAACGTAATAATATATGTTATGACGTTTCTTTCGATCATTTAATGTATTTTACGGGTAAATTCTAGCTTAATTTATTTCATTCAAGCTTGCAAGAAGTTCGCTGAAAAGTTCTGTGGGTGGGGTAAATCCTGACTGTCACTCCGCCTCCTGCCCAATTCATCATCGCTGACCCAAGATATTTTCTACATATCCCCGTGCGTCTAGGCTGCATCATTAACTGTATGTTGCGAGGATTATGTTGCCATGCTAAGATTATCCGTGTTACCCAATCCAAAAGCATGCATGAACGTTTAAAGGTTTTATGCCAACTTCTACTAGATACATCACTGTTGCAAGTAATCTTGATATTAAAAATAGTAACTTTTCTCTTGTATCTGGCGACTTCTACGAGGACTCTCGTACCATCTATTTTTAAAAACCCCATAAAGTCGGATTGTGCGAAGTCGATACATTTTTGAGAGGAAGAAATGACATGTTAATATGCTTGAGTGCACTGTCACCCTTGTAATTACGCGTAGTGTTGGAACAAGTTCAAACGATAAGCCCGCTGTGAGTCTTTGTGGTTTTGGCTTCTTTCGACGCAGCGCTGCGAAATATTCTTGGCCATCTTCCCGTTCACCCCATATGCTAAACAACTAGTCCAGAAGGTCGTCGTCCTTAGCACAAAATCGTAGACAACAGTACCGCCTTAAAAACTAAATAATTTAAGGCCAGCATAATCACGTCAATTGAGTTACGGCAATACCTGTGCTTTGCAGCAATTATTGGGATTCAGCACAAGACTTTCAAACTATTGGTAGTTTTGCATTTAGCAACGACAATGACCTTATCATCCTCCAGTATGCCAGAGTCTACCTGTTTAATCACCATAGGAGTTGAAGTGACTGTACTTTCGCTTAGCGTTCAAACCATTTCACACTGGCATATAATATCAATACTGCCTTTCCGTTTAATGCCGCATTTAAAGGCCTTACAACTGGCCTTGCATCTGTTTTTCACACCTCAGGTATTATTCGCGACGCGGGTCTCAAAGTCAAAACCACCGTCAACCACTTGTAATCATCTTTATCTGTCGCAATTAAACATCATGTGGGTTAAAAAAATTCCAAACTTCCACGGATGGAACCTATGAATACCAAACCATGGGCCCAATAGTATTTGTACCAACTGGGAGTCTACACGGTTTACACTGGGATGGAACGACGAAGTGTTAAAGATTATCATCGATGAAATCGAAAAATATACGACCATGGGGAACGAAATACAGCCTAACATGCACCAGGCATGAGCCTTGGATGTAATTGACAAAGTGTAAAGACCTGAATTAACACACCGTGGATGGGACACAACTCCTGAGAATATCATATAAAGCCTCGTTGTATAGTTATACAAAACTTTTGTTTGGACCTTTCTAAAGAACAGGAATCAAGAAAAGAAAAGAACCAATGGAACACAAGCCTTCTGACTAGCGGTGTACATTCATCAGCTGTATTTTAACAACTGGCGAATAAAGCTACCTATTTTGCGTTTTCGTCTGCTCTTTAAGTACATTTGTAAATTCCATTGCTCATACGCTTGCTTGATATGGACTCTATGACCACAGTACAAATTCCTGAATCCAACTGCTAATAGTTTCTTCCTGACAGAAAATCATGCGGACAAACCTAAAGAAACCATACACAAGGCTGTCCCAGCCAAAGTCGCCAAGCGAACGAAGGTATAAAATAACAGTAGCCGACGCACATTTTACTGATTGTTTTCATCTGAGAAATATACAGGAGTGGGCGGCTATCATTCTTATCATACCTCGCTGTTGTGTAATGAAAGAGTCAAATATTCTCCGTTGTACATCGTGTATTTTGTCTTTCATTCTCTATAAGAGGGCTTTGTTCCATTTCATCTCCTGTGACACGTGCGTGACAAAACCGTCAGCATTTGACATTAAATTTGACGAATAATAATAAGGCTAATTACATTGATGTGATAATTTTTTTTTTTTTTTTGGCTGTATGACAGGCAGAAATGCATCCTAAAACTCCCAGTGTTAGCCTACATGATGGAAAACGGTCTGCAGGATAAATACTATTTTAGACCAGCCATGATGAGGCTGGCCATAGTGCAATCGAACACATAAGTTAAACTATGTATATTAATATTAAGTCGCTAAGAAAATACTGTCAGGCATATTTTCTAGCGTAAATAATCGACCTTTTGTACATCTGAAAAGGGCCCAAATGTAAACAAGCCAACCTCGTTTCCCAAAGCAGCTAGAATGCAAAGCTCAGACAGGGCTTCTCTCCATATTTGTTTAAATGGTGAGATTTATATAACCTGTGTGATACTCATAACAAAGAATTTAGCAAAAGTCTATTTAATAAAAGCCAACAACAGTCTCACAATACATGATTATTTTAAATTTATTAAATAATGACATCATAAGTTAATTAAGTATCAAAGAAAGCTTCCAATTCTACTTTGGAAACATTCATTGCAAAATGTCAATGATCAAAATTAAAGACAAAAACATTACGCTGATTAGCTTTTCATTATTAACTGTAAAAATGTGTAATACAAATCAGAAAAATAAATTGGAGAAACAAACAAACTTTTAGATACAACACCTCATATGTTTCTTTAGCATCATAATATTTGTAGCAGTTCAGATCTCGTTTCTAAACTAATATGAACAGAACATTCACTACATTGGCGGTGCATCGGTCAAGAAAAATCTGGTTGTTAATGAACGTTCAGCTTATCTGGAAGAGAACAAACTGGCCGAATGATGCAAATTTATAATATATAACATTCTATGTAATTAGAGCTTCTGATTTGGTCACTCAGTGAGCCGACGATGATTTCTCCCTATATACTTCTACTCATACTGGTGATGTTAGACATGAGGTATCCGATGCTAATAGTAGGGTAACACTTGAAAAGCAAAAGGAACCTAAACTAACTGTCAACCGTCGGATGACCTAATGAAATACAGATACATTTCGATTGCTGTTCTAGTTATATTAGTATAGCTAATGTTTATTTGTTTGTGAAGGCAACGTTTGCTGTTGTAGTAATCAAATAAAGAAGATCGTTATTTTTGATAATTCTTAATAACAAGAGACGATAATGCAAATAGTCTATTACCTCACTCCAGCATATCATTGCAATACACATACTCGTGGCAGCATTAAACCAGTACAAAATGTGCAGATTTGTATACCAAAGTGCATCCCAATTATACTGATTCTATCGGGTAAGTTTTGAGTCGTTTTATCCTAAGGTTAAAGAAAATGTTAACGGCCATGGTAAACAATTTGCTATACAACTTATTAAATTCATCGTCATATTCTACGAACGCGAAGATCTGTCAAATTAATAGAAGACAATATCTTCGTAGCATGCTAATATTTACGGTTATCTGTTTCATTTAGTAGGAAAGACCGGTAAACATGTATCATAGTAAATCTTTGACAAAGTTGTTATTAGGAGCTTTTAACACAAACAAATACAGAAAATGAAGTTGTTTAGTCTATGACGTAAGTGAGGAAGTCCACAATGCCACTAGAGTTCCTGATTCATGCAGAACTTTGAGTTCTGTGTACCTGTGCTCTTCGCTGAAATTTCAGATTTGACACTTGCAAAAGCCGCTGACGGTGACAATCAAGGCCACAGACTGTGGAAACTCTTTGTCTTCAGTATGATACTATTCCCCCGAATTAAATGCTCAATAAGTTATATGACAAATATAGAAATATAATTGCTTTCATTTGCTATCCATCACTAGATGTAAAAAAATCTTCATTTACTATAATGAGCATTACAGTGGAAAGAACTTAAAGGTTGTTCGGATACAGAGAGAACTGAGTGGAAAAAGCTATCCTAGGTATAATTCTCATCTCACCATTAGGGAAAATGTCGGTAACAATACAAAGTCTTTCAAACATGATTTGTTTCCAGGGTTTTCAGTTGGAATAAGAGCTTACAGACACCACCAAGCAATCATTCCATGAATAATAAAAGCATACATTTGTTTTGAAATTATAGATACTGAAACACGATATTTTGTTTGTTTCTACAAACGTCATTATTCATAAGACTTCAAAATTGAATTTCCTCCAAGAAAGAGTTACGGCAAAGTAGTGATTTTTAATTACGCAAAGGATTATCAGATTGCATCATATAAAACATACTATGCTACGTCGCATGGTTTTATAGTGGTATTAATAAATCTAAAAGTACAATAAAACTTCAAAATGACCTATTATGAATGACCTAATATATTCATTTCCGAACCAGACTCATTTTAATTGAGAATTCTTCATGAAACCAATGAGTCTGCAAATGCAGGTTTGATAATTGATAACATTCTATCGATATGATGTAATTCAATGTACTACAATATATAATATCAATGTAATACAATGCATAATATCATAACCTGGTGAATACATATAATGCTAAAGAAACCCTTTCCGTAATCTTATCCGATTGTTGCTATTTCAACTCTTCTGATAAATCTAAAACATATAGCACTTGATTGGGCTTACGTACTCAAACTACATGTACTTTTTTAAGTTTTACTATTTTTTATAAATATTGCAGTTTTAAGGCCTAAAGAAAACAAGAACTCTGTAATATGTTTCTAGAATTATCTGAGCGTCATATGAAACTTACGTTTAGAGGAAACAAATGGTTAGAACCGAGTGGGGGTCTACAGTTTTCTTTAAAGGATGTAAGTAATATCTTTTGTCTCAATTATATGATCTGAGCGTTCAATACCTGCAAATACTAAATAAACCTCTGACAAATAAAGTATTTCAACGCAGAGCAGGGTATGTCATTGAATCCATTTACTACAACCACCACAAAGTTCTCAACACCATTTTGGTTATTTGGTTCACCGGTGGCCCAGGGAGTATATGATGCGACTTGGCCGTTCCACCAAATCCATTCTCTGTTTGCACCCATGGCTCGAAGCCCAATAAAAATTTGGTCTGCTAATGTTTCATTCATAACTGCATAAAGAAAGTTTATTGAAATATTAAATATTATAATGAGGACGTGCTTATGTATGTATGCATGTATGTAAGTATGTATGTATGTATGTATGTATGTATGTATGTATGTATATATGTATGTATGTATGTATGCATGCATGCATGTATGTATGTGCGTGTGTGTGTATGTGTTTGAAATCAACAGGACATCAGCTATGCTCATATTTATTGACGATAAAATGTCATAGCACCTAATGTGTCACCAGCAGATTGATATAACTTAAATCTTCATCGAAGTTATATATTTATTTACTTGCTGAAACATACCTTACGTTGTTTACAAATTTGAGGAAAATTGGAAATCACTCACGACGTGGTCATCTTATTGGGCCTTAAGATTTTATACAAGGTTCTGAAGTGTCCAATATTATGCATTCCTTCTTTAAGTCCCTGCTTGTCAGTTGTGTTTAGATTTAAGTTAAAAAGAATCATTCATTTATAAATATTCATTAGAATCACAAAGTGGTGATTGACGTGTTGGGATCACTCATTATAAAGGGACTAGGGCGTTAAAATACATACTCCATATCAAAAGATTACGAGCAGGACGAACGGAGGCGTTAAAATGTATACGCCGTAACTAAACATTACAGGCGAGAGGTGTTAGGGAGTTAAAATGTTTACTCCATATCAAGACATTACAGGCAAGAGGGACTAGGGCGTTAAAATGTGTATTTAATGTCAAAACATTACAGGCAAGAAGAACTAGGGCGTTACAATGTATACTCCATGTCAAAACATTACAGGCGAGAGGGACTATGGCGTTAACATGTATACTGAATGTCAAACCATTACAGGCGAGGGAGGGACTATAGCGTTAAAGTGTCTACTCCATATCAAGACATTGCAGGCGAGAGGGACTATGGCGTTAAAATATATTCTCCATATCAAAGCATCACAGGCGAGAGGGACTATGGCGATAAAATGTGTACTCCATATCAAAACATTACAGGCGAGAGGGGCCATGGAGTTAAAATGTATACTTCATATGAAAACATTACAGGCGAGGGAGGGACTATGGCGTTAAAATGTATACTCCATATCAAGACATTACACGAAAGAGGGACTAAAGCGTTAAAATGTCTTTAAAATATTTCAATTCCAAATAGAATTCAGAGCAATGACTGGCAATATGCTTATTCTACCGTTGAATATTTTAAACTGTAATGCACCTAACATTTCAAAGTTAACATTCAAATGTTTCAATAAAAACAGACAATAATTTTCACATTTAAACAGGTCAAAACTTGACATGTTAATCGACAATGTCTCACATTTAGTTCTTGAATCGTAGTTTGTGGTGCATAATAGAATGCCGGAAAAAATATTTTCCAAAATCTTACAAATACAGAAACTAATCTACATGAATATATTTCAGCCACAATTTAATGATACACTTAGTTCATTAGTTTATACATGAAATTAAAACACATATAAACCAAGAAAAATGATTTGTTTCAGACGTACTCTAACTTTTTATTGGATGTGAAAGGTACGAATTGCTTGAGTGCATATGAATCTGAACGATTACAATCGGAAATGAGATATTACACTTCCTGCCAATCATTTGACTATAAATAGATTTTTAATTCACTCAGTAGAATACCTTCTCGGATAAATTCGAATTCAGTTTCATTCCTGATGATCATCAACTTGGCTCCCTCGGATTCACATGCAATCATGGCGTTGTCGCAAGTTTCAGAAACTAAATGAACTTTGTAGCATAGAGCCATTGACTGGTTGTAAACATAGCCTTCATTGCAGTATTGTGGTCCTGTAAATAAGAAAGTCAGCAAAGTTGTAAATAAACAATTCTACATGAATGTTCACTACACATTGCTATCTTGTTTTAAAATAGGATAGAGGTGTCTCTTTTTACTGGACATACGTTGTCATTGTGCATAACTTTTGAGTATACGTTCAGTACCACAGTTATTTTCATTGACTTCTCTCTCTCTCTCTCTCTCTCTCTCTCTCTCTCTCTCTCGTCAGGAAAAAAATAACCTCCTTTCTTTCCTTTCTGTTATATTGTTGTTATTAATGTAAACTGGACTTTCTTGATGACGTAATAAACACTGATTGATTGATCGATTGATAGATTCATTCATTGAATGAGTGATCAAAAGATTGATTGATATATTGGAAATAAGTATCCTCGCCTAGAGCAGGATGAATGAGTGCAATATATTTTACTTATTTAAAATTGTAATTTTGTTGGATCTGACAGAACTCTTGAATAAATCTTTCAGGTATTACTTCTCTTTCTCAGAGGTACTTGAGCGTATATTGTAATAAAAATCGGTTCTTCGTATGCAGGCCATTATTCTATAATGTTTTTGTAACTTCCCCAAAATTATTTACAGTAGAAACTTGAAAATTAGGTCAATAGTTGTAATATGAATGTAAATTGTCCCATATATTTGGAAACTTTGATCTCAGATGGCGGCGATGATATACCGGATGGAAAGCCATAATGTCAAGCAAACATTCGAAATCCCATCCAAAGAACATAATTTCAGTTTAAACGCATGAAAACAACACCATGCGTAATGAACAGTGCTTATCCGGAAAAATTAATTGAAGGTTCATCATGCGCCTAAGGATATTTTCATATATTATAGGGTTGTATCACTTTGGTCATACCTTTGAAACTATTGCAACCGTCTCTGTGAAAAGTTAGTTTTAATTATACATCATGAAAACAAACGACGAATCCTATCTTAGAAGAAACTTTCTTGATTTGATATAAACAGGAGTAATGATACCTATAAATACATAGTACCCAAACCTGAGAAGACATAAGTCTTCAATCCGTTATGGTAATGGTGCTACGTCCTTCACAAATTTGATTAGTCAGTCGTCTAATAGGGTGTTATCGCCACGATACAAATCTTACATCCATTTATGTAATGGTGTCACATTCTCCACAGACTTTATTAATCAGTCATGTGTTAGATTGTTGTCGTCATAATAAAATTGCTAAATCCGTTTAGGTAACAGTCGAATAGAGAGTTATAATTCATGGTACGAGTCATAAACAAGTTTAAGTATTGGTGCCCAGTCCACCAGAGGTTTGCTTAGTTGCATAATATAATCCCATCGTCATGTTATAAAAGTTTTGTAAGATTCAACATTTATGATAAAACTATTTTGAAACTTTTTCATTAGAAGCAAATATTGCATGGGTTATATCTGTCTGTAATTAACATACTAGTGCAATAATTCCATCCTTGCTGCATTCCTGTATCTGTAGGGAGTCCACGTTTGTATGATGAGGACGCTAGACACCTTTCCAGTGAAGGGTTATGGAAGAACGATCTGCATGATGGATCCCTGTCGCACAGTATGGCACAGTCGAAATTCGGGCAGTCATTCCTCTCCCACAAGATGACAGATGCATCGAGGTTGTTCACTGAGTCGTGGTCCAATTCCCAATTACTACAACGACTGCTAGGAACGACTGTAGACGAATGGAAACAGATATTTATAAAGTATATGTCTATCTCTGAAAAATGTATTTTCAACTATATTTC